>JBDJHY010237372.1:0-10903 GCA_039654485.1 Withania somnifera
TCCCAAGGATCTCTCCAGTGCTTCATATCTTTTGCGGTGAGTTAATACATTAGCAGAGTTCAATTCCTGAATCATTTTATGGCTTCAACATCCTCTTCATCATCTCGACCCATGATTTCTCTCGCTAGCGGATCACTACTGACAAGAATTGCTAACTCTTGCTTTGTTTCATACACAGTCACTGTTGATAATTCTTCATATAATACGGGTAATTTGATGGCTTTGTACACATCGAACTCTTCCACTTTATCATGAGCCTGCATAGTTAACTGCTTGGTAGCCACATCAATTAATACTCACCCCGTGGCCAAAAATGGACGCCTAAAAATAAATGGGACTTTCGGATCCGACTCAAAATCTAACACCATAAAATCATCAGGAAAAATCATGACCCAACTTGCACCAACACATCTTCCACTATGCCTAGTGGCCTAACTACTGATATGTCTGCGAATTGAAGAATTACAGTGGTGGGATATGGAGTACCCAAACCCATCTTCTTAAAGTAACATGTCGGCATGAGATTGATGCTTGCACCTAAGTCGCATAACCCACGAATAGTTAAATTTTTCCCAACAGTCATCTGGATGGTAAAACTGCCCGGATCTTTCTACTTCACCAGCAACCTGTTTTGGATGTGCGAGGTGGACTCCTACATCATAGCTAAAGTTGGATGCTCAATAAGCCGATCCTTGCTTGCCACTATGTCCTTTACATACTTGGCATATTTGGGGACGCCTTGCAATATATCAATTAGGGGAAAGTTAATACGGACTTTCCCCAAAAGCTCCTTATATTTCAGAAAACCTTTTTCATCCTTCTTCTTTTTTAACCTCTGCGGAAAGGATGGTGGAGGCCTTGGTCGTGGGATGTCGACGCTAGGCTCAGGGCCCTTAGTGTTGTCATTGCTCATCTTGTCACCATTGATTGCTTGATTGGCCTTTTCTGGCACTAGTTCATGCAACTGAACTCCACTTCTAGTTGTGACAGCATTCACCTATTTTGGGTTAGGATCAGTGTCGCTAGGTAGCCCACTTTGAGGTCTTGTATTTTGGGACACTGCTAACTACCCTAGTTGCCATTCCAGCTGCTGTGTAGCCATTTGCTAATTTTTTACATCAGCTTCTAGCCTTGCCAATCTCTCACTATCATGTGTCTGTCCCTCTAATATTTTTTTTAGCAAATCTTTCGTCATACTACCTGGACTACATGTTTAATGGTTGATGTTGAAGATTAGGCTGCTGATTTCTATAATTTCCAGAATTCTACTGTTGAGTCTAATTTTGATTTCCACCCCATGAGAAGTTGGGGTGATTCATCTAATTTGCATTGTATGAATTTCCATAGAACTGCTGCCCATGACCGCGCTGTGCATTCCCAAAAAAGTACACCGAATCAGGATTGGCACCACATACATCAGATGTATGGTCACCACCCCCGTATATCTCACACCAACCTTGGGCCTGAGATTGGACTGCGTTGACTGCATCATGATGTATTTGCTGCCTAAATGCTTGTGAAAACATATTTTACAGTGATGATATTTGTGCCGATAAAGCAGTAACCGCATCCAATTCTATGACACTGACAGAATTTTTCTTAGCAATCGATCGTGACATATCACCATTCTAGTTAGGGTTGCCTGTAGCAATTCTATTCAGTAAAGTATACATCTCATTATATATATGCTCCAAAGCCTGTCCCCCAGCTACCGAATCTAGCAATATTTTGGAATTGGGTTCCAGTGCTTTAATAAATGTGTGTAGCAATACCTCATTAGACTGTTGGTGGTGTGGGAAATTTCGCAACAAGGTTAGATATCTCTCCTATGCTTGATATAAGTTCTCCCCAGGATTTTGCTGGAAGCTAAGGATTTCACTCCTTAGACTTGCGGTCTTCCCATATGGAAAGAAACAGATCAAAAACTTCCTTGATAACTCCTTCCAAGTATGAATAGAGTTGGGTGGCTCTGCAGATAACCATCTCTTGTCTTCCCCCAATAATGAAAAGGGAAACAATGTGAGTCTCACATAATCTGAGGAAACTCCCGTAGGAATATAAGTGTCAATGATCTCCAAGAAATTCTGAATATGTTGTTAGGGGTCTTCATGTGGGAGACCAGTGAATTGTCCTCTAGTGTGCAACAATTTCACCATATTCTTCTTAAGCTCAAACCTACCTCCCGGAGCGGGCTTTTGGATAGCTGAGGTAGCATTAGTGGCTTTCGAAATAGCCACCTTGCGCATAGATCTTGGCACTTCCATTTCGATAGGTACTATTATAATTGATGGATCCAGTAAGATGTTTGAACCAGACAGAGGGTCTTGCTCTTCGCTTCGAATGGATGAAATGTTCAGGTTCTTCCAAGTTTCTGTCTCGTGCCAGATTACCTATAATAGTACCTATAGGGAAGTGAAAAAGCTAAGATCAAGCTGTTAAATGCTTTGCAAAATAAAAAAAATCACTCAAATAACTCAAAAGTAAACTAATTTCCAAGTCCCCGGCAATGGCACCAAAAGCTTGTTGCGTCCAAACCGGGTCATGATAGAGATCACGAGTGATCACAATCAGTGTATTTTTCCTGGAATTTATTCTTCACTTCTTGACTTGCCTTTAGTTCCATTGGTTTTCTTTAATGTTTCAATAATATCTTGAAAAAGTTGCTAATCACATCGGTTAGAGGTATTTCAACATAATCACTATAAAACCATCACATACTATACACTTATTCTCAAAACAAAGCTAATTAATACAAGTTAAGTGGCTTTCTGGAAGGTAAAACTGCCTACAATTAGTCATCCTTAAGTCAAAGGCTTAATTTTGTTTTTAAAGTTTGATAATTGAATTTTCCAAGTCATAAGGAACCTAGATATTGATTTTCATTCATTTTCGAGTTGATTTAATTGAGTTTGAATTTTGGGTGTTCTTGCTTAAAATTCATACATTGTTGGAGGAAGATCATCAAATTTGGTGTTGTTTGATCCAATTTAGTTGTTAATTGAGTTGAAAAAGGTGTTGGTACGTGGAAAATTACCATTTGGGACAAGTACAAGGTCACAATTACAAAAGGGGACCGCAAAGGCAAAATCCCGTCAAATCTCCCAGACAATCTGCCAAGGACGGTGGCCAACCCTTGAAAGATTGAGGTACCTCCCTTGAGAAGGTGATGGGGTAACCCCTAGATTGAGGTTAGGTGATTGAAACTTTGAGCTACTTCCCAAGACGGTGGTTGGCAGCCTTGGACGGCGGTTCTCCCACTTAGACGATGGTCTAGTATGATAAATATTGGCCCTAAAATTGATCTAAACACCTTGTAATCATTCTCCTTCAATTCATATCAAGGTCAAATTATTTAGTTTCAATCTCTTATTCATTAATTTCATTTCTTGAATTCCAAAGCTAGTTATCAGCTAGTACTAGTTCTACTTAGTTGTAATTAGTTTTCGTGTCCGTTTTCTTTCATGCAACTTTTTGTTTTGTTTTTGTTTCTTTACATAATCATTGAATATTATTGATTCAAGCCTATTGGTATTTATGTTTTTTGGATTTGAGTGTCATAAAGATCCATTCTATCCATGTAACCGACAACCTTGAATTGAGGTAAACGGAGATAGTACTTGAACAATTTGGGGAGAAACTATATATGGGTAAGGTGAGTTCACATACGAGTGTAGTGAGGATTTTGATACTAACCTCGTGTGTTGAGTTTTGCAGGTACCTCCAAATTAAAATATCATTCGAAGATTCATACTTTAGCGAAGGTGACATGAGTAGCTATGCTTATAGCGGGGGAGCTACGAGAATGATCATGAGACTCATGCCTATGATATTGGGTTTTATGTTAACTATGATGGTTCTTGTGAGTATGATCCCACTTTTAGGTATGAAAATGAATCGAATGAGCATTATTATGGTCCTTATGAAGATGCTAGTTCTACTCATGAGTTTGAAGATGATTCGAATGACGGAGGTGGAATTCCATATGATCATGAACCATGTACTAGTGAGTATTAATACTCCGGGTATGATGGTGATGATGAAAATGGAGAAGCAGAACTTGGTGGAGATTATTGTGCTAATGGAGAGGGTTCTTATTCTTCACACTGTAGTTATGAAGACGACGATAGATATGGTTTTTCTTTCCACATTTCATGTTACCCTAGCATAAAGAATGTGATATGGATAGGAGTGGTGAGGGTATAAATGCTTCATCGTCTTGTGCTACTTATAAATCCAATAAAAGAAGTATTAATATGTGATTTATTCCAATTAAGAGTCATTATTTAGTATATAATAGAGGGTGGTCAGATGGAGAATAGAGAAGTAAGGAGGGTAGCACGTACTACTCATGACCTTTTCTAAACTTACCCAAACCCCACCTTCAAAATGAACAACCCGATTAATGTGAGACAAGCTTTCACGAGAACAATTCCACAACCAAAGTACCGGGTAAAAGAGCAATCTTTTTTTTGGATAACCAATTCCAATACCAAGAACCTAAATAAAGATTTTCCCAAATGTCTAACCAATGAAGATATTTCCAGAGCTCTTGTTATGAAGGCATGAGTAGTAGGATTATTAATGGATAACATGGGAAGTGGGATAATAGAGATATGTTTGGTATCAAGGGAAAGAGGTATGGAGTTCAAGTAAAAAGCATAATGAATGGATAAACAACTTGTAGGCACACTCTAAACGTATTAACTATCAAATACAATTCATGAGTATAAAAAATATTGATGTCATTCTATGCAAAAAGGTAGTAAGTAAAGGAAACAAGATCATTAAGATCAAACAAGATATTTCCATATGCAATACTATAATGAGATAGAGAACTACTATCAAGCATCATGTGATTAGTCGACACACTTGAAAACACTTTGAAAATTACCAAGTAAAGGTCACCTTTCTCATCTTTAAGATTAAGGGCCTCTAATGATGCATAGCCAACACATTTATGAATATCATCAAAGACAAAAATATAGTAAAGGAAGGAATCCACCTCAACATATTCTCTTTTGTTATCCATATATGCAAGCTCAAATAACAACAATGAGATATTATCAATACAAGTAGGGGAAGCATATGTAGAATCCGAGAGCTTTGAAAAACAAGCATAAACTTGTTCCTTTTACAACACACCCTAGAGAGGGAATCACCACCTAGAGACATACTACTAGAAGGGTCAAGGAACCTAAGAAGCACATAGCTATGCACTAACAAGTGACCCTTCCCAAGAATTGGGTCCCTTCTATTCAAAACAGCAAACATGCTCTTAAGAGTCTGGTCTAACCCTTGAACTTTCCTAACCACACAAAGATAAAAAGAATTCCACTTGGATTGGAATCTCATCTTTATGAGGAAATTCTACTGAGTCCTATTGGGAAATTTGCACAATGTGTACCCACAAAAGAGAAGACAAGGTACTAGGCAAAATGCTAGCATCATGGTTAGCTTGTGACAAAGGCTCCATTTAGAGAAGTCCCACTTGCATGTGTTTCTTTCCCTCCTAAATTAGGAAACTCCTTGGACACCATTTACATATAAATTCTACCCTTCTTGATCCAAGCCTATACCCTTTTGCACTCTCAACTCTTCACCAAGCTTTTTCTCTATTTTTCTTTCTTAAGTGCCTTCCCAAGCTCTCTCATGATTATATAATCCTCACTCACAGCATAAAGTGTCAAGGATGCAGTTCTAATCTTGCGCCCTTTAAACATAAAGCAGTACATATTGGGTGTATCATGATAATTGAAACACCTATGAACTATCCAAGGCAACCCAAACAACACATATTAAGCCTTCATAGGTACTATATCACATAGTACTCATCACGATACTTACCAATGCACACACTCACAATTTCTTGTATGATTACCTCAACTTCAACATTGTTGGTCCATTAGAGTTTGTAAGGATGGGGATGTTTTTGTTTAGGGGGGTTTATTCTTTCCACCATTCCGTATTTGATCATGTACGGAGCTTATTACTTATGATGGTATACTTTTTTTTACTTGTGTTCCTTTTTGACATTTGATCATGTTCATGCATATATATGGATAATATGCTATAGCTGTATAATTTTGTTGCATTTGAGGGATATATGTTCTTCAATGGAATGGTACTTTTACCATTTTGACCCTGAAATCTATTGTGAGCGAGATACTTTTTATTTTAGGGGGACTCCTCTCTTTGGGGTTTGTGTTGATAAATCATCTCATATTATGCCATGGATCTTGTCTCCATTGATTCTGGAGATGGTTTCTTTAACTAGTGAGTGTTTCCTTTGCATCCCTTACTTTGGAATTCCATGTGTTGTTGATAGTGCTAGCTTGAAGTTTCTTGGGGTATGGCTTTATTTATGATAACCCTTACCCTAACCCTCATAATATGAAGAAAGTTTGGTTTTATGTTCTTCTTTTCCTTGTAGGTCATCTCTTGTATTAGAGGATTAATCCTTTTCAAGAAAGGGAGGATTAAAATGCCCGAGAAAGCACTAATCGTCCTTAGACCTATACTTTAAGGTCTAGACATGATTAACCAAGCAATCGATTTTATGGACCCACAAATTGGAGCCTCAAGGTACATAATCGAGAGCTAGAGGAGCCAAATAAGAGTATTGAGAATAGCTTGGGATGCAATTGGAAGACATTCCGAGACTTTAGGGACCTAATGTAAAGGAACCTAAACTTTGTGGACCTATTTGTCATATTAGGTCACTTTTGGGCCTAACTATAATAATATCAATGTAGAGTAGTATAAGTACCCTTTCTTTCAATTTTGGCATGAGTTTTTGATGAATTGTGAGTTTACTCAAATTAAGTGTATTTTAGCATAGCTTAGTTGATTATAGCTTGGGTCGACTCCCATTCTATCAGTATCATAGTGGAGGGTCGGATAACTAGAAGTGGGCATGTCTCTTGGTTTTCAAATACCATCTCTTTTAATCAATCATCGAGTTGCACTTTTGTGGGTGTATCATCTGTGTCAATTCATTGATTTTTTTGAATTCAAATTAGGTTTATTGAAATTATTAGGAATTTTTGGTGGATTTCGTCGATTCTTGATAATTTGATTGATTTGAATCAAATTCACGTATTTTTATTTTTGTATTTCATTGTTTAATATGAATCGAGATCTCTCAAATCTCGGGCCATATCACTTTGGCTCTTGATTATGTACCTCGAGGCTCCAATTAGAGCATCCATAAAATCCATAAATTGGTAATCATGGCTAGACCTTGAAGTGTATGTCTAGTATGATTGGTGCTTTTGGGTGTAATAAATTTCCCCCTTGGGAGAAACTTCCCCTTATGCATACCAATCCTACTCTTCAGCTTAAGAAATAATGGATCTCTATCCTTCTTTTCCTCACCTCGACTACTAATGAAGACTGACACATTTAGAACTAACATACTACCATCATCAGCTTAAACCATTTGATACCCAGGTGTGAAAGTTAGTGCACATTTCTAGCAATCTCTTTCTTACTTCCTTCAACATTAGACAAGAGACCCATAGAAACTCTACTAAGGGCATCAACTACAATATTTGCCTTACCATGATGGTAAATTACACTCATATCATAATCTTTAAGTAACTCTAACCATATCATTTGACGAAGATTTAGATCTTTTGGTTAAATACATATTAAGGCTCTTTTGGTCAGTAAAAATATCTATGTGGGCACCATACAAGTAGTGTCTCCCCAACTTAAGAGCAATGAATACTGTTGCCGACTCGAGGTCATGAGCGGGGTAGTTGTTCTCATTGACCTTGAGTTTTATAGAAGCATAAGTTATGACTTTTCTATTCTGCATAACAATACATCCAAGACCAATACTCAAAGCATCATAATAAAATACAAACCCCTCATTTTCCTCTGGCAGGGTCAATACTGGAGCCAAAGTCAACCTATCTTTCAAGTTCTGGAAACTTTTCTCACAAGATTTAGACTATTCAAACTTAACTTTCTTTTGGGTCAATCTAGTAAGAGGGGAAGCTAAGGTAGAAAAGCTATGTACAAATCTCCGATAGTGTCCATCTAACACCAAGAAACTTCTAATTTCAGTTGGATAGGTAGGTCTAGGACAATTCATCAAATTATCAATCTTTTGAGAATCGACCCGGGTACCATATCCAAAAACAACATGGCTGAGGCAAGCTACAAATTTCAGCTAGAATTCACATTTGAAAAAATTAGCATATAATGATGATTTAAAAGGGTCTGGAGAACAATCTTTAAATGATTATCATAATCTTCCTCACTTTTGAAATAGACTAGGATTCATTAATGAACACAATGTCTAAGTAATCAAGATGAGTCTTGAATACTCTATTTATAAGATCCATGAAAGTGGATGGGGAATTTGTCAATCCAAATACATGACTACAAATGCATAATGATGACAATGAGTTCAAAAGGAAGTCTTTGGGATATCATACCTTAACCTTGAGCTGATGGTAACTGAACTTGAGATCTATCTTTGAAAGGAAGTTGGCACCCTAAAACTGTTCAAAGAGATCATCAATTCTGGGGATGGGATATTTATTGTTGATGGTAAGGTTAATTAGCTGCCGATAATCTATAAACATGCAAAGAGAATCATTTTTTTTTCATGAATAAGAGAGGGGCTCCTCAAGGTGGAACACTAGGCCTGATGAACCCTTTGCTTAAAAGATAGAACTTCATCTTGATTTTTTTAAGTTCTGCTGGAGACATCCTATATAGAGGAGTGTATATGGGATGTATATCAGGAATAATATCAATTGCCAAATCAATCTCTCGGTCTTGTGAAATACCAGATAGATTATTTGGGAAAACTATCAAAAATTCTCTAACAATTGGATTGACTAAGTGGTGGGAGTATCGAACTCAGATCCCTGAAATCTAATCAGATGATATATGCAACCTTGAAGATCATTTTTCTTGCTTTGAGGTAGGAAATGAAATGATCCTTAGGATCAATGCAACTACCTCCCCATCATAAGGCTAGCTCACTCAAAAACTGAAACTTGACATTCAGGTTATACAATCAATTCAAGAAAAATAGGAATAAAACCATTATATACCCAGTATGATTTTAAAACCCACCATATCTAATTCTATCAAGTCTGTTGATGTGACTCTCCCAAGAACTTAAATTGGGAAATTTGGATAGACCCTTTCATCTACTATAGAATCACTGAATGAATATGAAATTGAGAATCACTCTAAAAGTTGAACAAGACTGACTCTGAACTTCACAGCAGCATAAGGTGTAACAAAAGATAATGTAGCCTTGGATCCAACAATACAAAAAAATCAACATAAAAAACTTGCAATATACCAGTAAAAACATTAGGTGACTTCTCTTGGTCTTGGCAGGACCCTGGTGTATATAACCAATTTTGACATTGCCCGCCACTGGTACCAAAAGTACTACCTTACTAAGCATTGTGGTTTGGTAGAGCTGTTGATGTTGTAGACTAAGACTTTCTCACATTATGGTTTCTTTTCCTTGCCACTAGAGAATCCATAATCTTGTAACACAGATGGTAACACTTGAACCAACCATATTGTCCAACCAAACATCTCCCTAGATGATTCTTCCTATACTGAGTGCAAGTGGGAAAAGTCATAGTGTTGGAATGAATGGTACATTGAGACCTAATCCTAAAGGGTTTCCTTTATGAAGCTGCCTAACCCCAGTAGTTGGGGACGGTGCACCAGATGAAAATGGGGTTGAGAATCTCTACTTTGATTGAGAATGGTTTCCTCCACCATAACCCTACTACCGACTTTGATCAGACTGATTAAAACTATCCCTCTTATTTTGGATCTCCCTTTCTTTTAACATTTCCTCCTCCATCTACTGAGCATGCATTATAAGTATGGAAATGTTCATGTTTCCAATCAACGTACTTTACCAGATAATTAATACTAGAATCATACTTTATTTACCAGATTATTAATATAGAAACATACTTTTTTTATACTAGCCCTAGGATCAACAACCTTATGAGGAGCATATCTTGACGTCTAGGTCAGGAAATACTCTTTCACAAACATATGACCTTGCCTCAAATTTATGAACTCTTCAACCTTAGCTTCTTTCATCTCCCTAGGAAAGAACCTATCAAGAAAAGTCTCAACAAAGCACTCCCAATTAACTGGATCTACACAAGTACCCCTACACGTTTTCCACTAACTGTACCATATATGAACTACATCCCTAAGTTGATAGGATTCCATCTCAACACTTTCTACTCCATTCACTTGTATCACATTAATAATCTTCCGTAATTTATCCAAAACTTTTATAGGGTCCTCCTCAACCTTGGACCCATTAAATACAGGTGGATTTTAAGCAAATGAAATATCTGGCTCTGGAAGAAGCATTTCTCCCCAGTTGGATTTGTAGGAACAACAACTTGGTTATTGACATGGGTAGTACATTCCTAGGCCAACAACTGCATGGCGTATCTGAATTCTTCGGTGATGACTTGATCAGGTTAGGCTATGGGAGCTGGTTGGATGCATTCCTGGCAGGGTAACTAGGAGCACTATTAGTTGCGACCATATGTACAAATTGTCTACAAGGAGGCGTTTTTATATGGAAGAATAGAGCATGATAAATACACTACATCTTGCATCTTAGAGGGTTTCAGCAGTTTCCCCAAGTCATTTATGATTTGCTGGGACCGACAGTTCGGATCCCCGGTGACTCGGTTGAGAAATATCTTAAATTCTCTATTTTAGAGCCTAAAGTTAAGTATTCGTTAACCAAAGTCAACTTTCCTTCAAGACGACCTTAGAATTAAATTCTGACAGTTCCATTAGCTCCGGAATGCCAAATAAAGTCAAGATTGACCTTAAGTTTGTGTTTTGGAGGTTTCGTTTGCAAGTTATGCGAATTTGTGGA
>JBDJHY010237383.1:0-10903 GCA_039654485.1 Withania somnifera
ACCTGCAAAATCCAGCTGTTTCAACTGCTACGCATGTGGGTACTGAAGTTGAAAGGAACTTTAATTCAAATTGTAGTAGGCCAGCTGAATCTGAATTGGACTTAAGGTGGGATAATAGTTATTATGAGGAGGGCCCAATTCAGAAGCCTAACAAAAACAAATCAGCTGCTGGGGTTAAGAAAAGGGCCAGGGTATTGGAGAAGTAAGGGATTATTACCAGACCCAAGGGCAAAAGGAAGAAATATAAATCCACAAGCTTCTCTTTTTCTTCTGATTTCGCCTCTAAAGCAGATGATGAAGCTGAGACACTGAGAGATCCCATCACTGATCAGGAAGCTTAAGGAGACACCAGAGAAATCAATTGTGTGCAGCTCTGATACTGAATTCTCGGCTCCATTTCTCTGCAAGCACTTACTTCTAACATGGCATGCAGAAACTTCATCCTCTCAGATAATTCACACGCCATCTATCATTGAAACATCAAAGCAAGGCCTTTGGAATCAATGTTAATGGTTTCGAGCATGAACTTATGGATATGGTATTAAGAATGGAGCAAAAGAGGCAAATAAAACTGCAACAAAGGAAGGGAAGTCAAAAATGGAGAAAGCAATTGAAAATCTGAAGTGTTTAGTCAACCATGAAGGAGGAGGGGCAGGCACCACAATGCTTTTCTGAATGAAATTAACAATTCTCAGCTGGAACTTGAGGTGGCTGAATGAAAGCAATAAGAGGGGAACTTTGAAATCCTTAATTCAAAAATGGAAAGCTGATTTAGTTTGTGTTCAAGAAACAAAAATTGAGGACTGGTCTCCAAGATTAGTCCAACAAATTTGGGAAAACAGATGGTGTGATTGGGTGGAATTAGAAGCTTGTGGCTAAGAGTTGGTATTATCATCATATGGGACAAAAGGTAGTGGAGTTCCTTAGAGACACAACAGGGCCACTATTCATTATCCAGAAAAGGGACATATATATCCCCGAACTATCATAAATGGTACGCATATACCTTTCGTTATAGTTTAGATATGTATATACCCCTGCCGTTAATCTTTTGGGTTGTATGTACCCTTTAACTCATGATGGGACACGTGGCTTAATCATGTGCATATACCTAAATTTTTTATTTACTTTATCCAAAATAAGATTAACATATCTAATTTAAATCCGAAATTAAACCCATTAATTTAATTTTATTACTTAGACCCCCGTTTTAGATCACCTAACAAAAGAATCTCGACAGTCGGAATCTTTCTGGTGGATGAATTCTACCAGTGGTTTTGTTCACTCGTGGCCGGAGTGCAAAGCTTCTGGTGGAGAAAAAGGATAGTTGGAGGGCGATGCTGGTTTACCGGAGAAATAAAGGTGGTGGTGGAGGGATTTTTCCGGTGGTGGTAATTGAGAAATGAGTCATCGGTTACTGGAAATTAATAGGTGTTGATGGAGGGAGTACTAGAAGTGTTAAATGAGATTAATTTGGTTTTCTGTGGTTGATCGAAATGGAGGTGAGTCGAGAGGGGAGGTGGAGCTGTGTTTTCCAGCCAAGAATTGGCTGGAGTGTGGTGGTTCCGAGTTTTTTGTTAATTGAAGAAAGGAGGAGAGTTAATGGTGAAAGGGGTTGTGGTGTTGATGGAAAATCCAGTTGGAGAATTGATGGGTTTAATTTCGGATCTAAATTGGGTAGGTTAATTTTATTTGGATAAAATAAATAAAAAATGGGGTAGTATTAAGCCGTATGTCATGCCGTTTGGGTAAAGGGTATACACAACCCAAAAGATTAACGACAGTGGTATATACGTACCCGAACTATAACGAAGGGTATATGCGTACTATTTATGATAGTTCGGGGGTATATATATGTTCCTTCTCTGTTCATTATCATGTCTCTTTGAACACATACAAGAGGTGGTGTTTCTCAGGCGTTTACGGACTTCATTCTAATCCAGGAAGAGAGGATTTATGGCATGAATTGGCTGCAATAAGGGGGTTATGGTTTGAACAATGGTGATTGGTAGAGAGTTCAACGTTTACCGATTTGAAAGTGAGATTAAATTGCCTTCATAGATCAAGAGCAATGAGGCGATTTTCGGACATCATCCAGGATCTGGGACTTATTGATCTACTACTTGAAGGGGCCTTTTAATACATGGTCTCAGGACGAACAAGTAACACAAGCATCAAGAATCTGGAATGATAACTTCAGGGCAATTAAGCAATCTGTTCTGCCAAGATTTCTCAGACCACAAGCCAATTCTACTTGAAAATGGAGAATGGGAAGCAAACACATCATATTTCAAGTTTGAGAATATGTGGCTTCAAATGAGGGGTTCTTAGACAAAATAAAAGGTTGGTGGCAAAGTTACCCTATACATGGCAACCTTGAGTTTATTCTGATGCAAAAGTTGAGATTTCTTAAGAAAGATATACATCATGGAACAAAGAGTTCTATGGGAAAATTGAAACACAAAAAAGGAGAGCTTGCTGCTGCAACAAAATGCTTAAACGAGGCCTCTATCACCTTCAAAAATTGCAAAAGTCATGGAGCTCAAACTTGAAATGCAGCAGCTGGCAAAGTCCGAAGAAATTTCCTGGAGACAGAAATCTAGATATCTATGGCTCAAAGAGGGAGATAGGAATACCAAATACTTTCATAAAATGGCAAATTCTCATCGAAGGTATAATAGTATAGACAAGATTCAGATTGGTAATGATAAGGATCAGCAAATAAGGGGTGAGATTTTGGATTTCCATTAGAAACTTTACAAAGAAAATGAACAGTGGAGAGCTACACCACACTTTGATGATTTGTCAACTCACAGAAGCTGAAAGCAATGCACTTGAAGAACCTTTTGAGGAGGCAGAGATCTTGGCAACCATCAGAAATTGTGCTCCTGACGAGGCACTAGGGGAGCGCCTGATGGTTTTACTACGGTTTTTTTTCCAACGAGCTTGGGAAGTCATCAAAATGGAGGTATAACCGTTTCACCATCACTGTCAAATGGTAAGATCCAGCAATGCTTCGTTTATTGCCCTGATCCCTAAGGAGTTATTGAACTGAAGCATTACAGACTGATTATCCTAATTGGTAGTGTATACAAAATAGTTGCAATGTAGTTGGCTGAAAGGATCAAAAGGGTGATAGGAAGATCGGTTTTTGGGGACCAAAATGCCTTCATCAAAGGTAGACAAATTGTTGATGCTTCCTTAATTGCAAATGAAGTTCTTGATTGGAAGATTAAAAGTGGAGAAACAAGAATTGTGTGTAAATTAGACATTGAGAAGGCCTTTGACAACTTAATTGGCATCATCTTATCTCAATGTTTAGACAAATGGGATTTGTGAAGGGTGGATTAAATGGATAAAAGTTTGTATTTCTATGGTTAAATACTGGGCGTTAATCAACTCTTGCCCATTTTTTTTGTCTCTCCCCAGAAAGGTATAAGGCAGGAGATCCCCTTCCTTTTTATTCTAGCAATAGAAGGACTAAGTAGAATGCTTGTCAAAGCAAAGAACCTGCAGCAGATTAAAAGGATTTGAGGTGGGGAATGATCCTCACAATTCAGTTAACATCTCACATCTGCTTTATGCAGACGATACACTCATTTTTTTGTGGAGAGGAGGAATCACAGGTGCTGAATCTAAACTGTGCTCATTTTTGAAATCTTATTAGGACTCCATATCAACATGCTCAAAAGCATCATTTATCTGGTAAGTGATGTCCAGAATTTCGTGTTCTTGGCTGACATTCTTTGTTGTAACACTAGAACTCTACCAACAACATATTTGGGGTTCCCTTTGGGGCCAAATAAAAATCTGTTGAATCTAAACTGTGCTCATCTTTGAAATATTATTAGGACTCCATATCAACATGCTCAAAAGCATCATTTATCTGGTAAATGATGTCCAGAATTTGGAGTCCTTGGCTGACATTCTTTGTTGTAACACTAGAACTCTACCAACAACATATTTGCGGTTCCATTCGGGGCCAAATAAAATCTGTTGATGCAGGGGGGGGTATCATTTGAAAAAAGTGGGCATCCTGGCAGGTGCGTTACCTTTATCTAGTCGGAAGGCTTACTTGTAAACATCGTCCTGGATAGTTTACCCACATGCTAGCAGTCTCTTTTTCTCATACCAAAAAAAGTGCGGCTGCGACTTGACAAGATCATAAGGGACTTCCTCTGGGAAGGGAACAACAAGACGCAAATTCCATCTGGTGAAGTTGCCAAAAATCACCCTACCTAGTGCTTAGGTATCAAAAACTTAGATGCTCACAATAAGTGCTTTATAATGAAATGGCTATGGAGGGTTTAACATGGAGGAGAAATTTCTCTGGAAAGATCTGGTCTCAGCTAAACATAGAATTCGGTCACATTGGTGCACCGAAGTTTCTACCGCACCTTTTGGCGTTGGACCCAGGAAGAACATTGCTAAACTGTGGGAGGAATTTAGCCAACACTGCAATTACCAAGCTGGTACAATGTACATATCGAATTTCCGAAAGATGGATGGTTAGGGAATACCACACTCCGGAATGACTAGTCAAATCTCTTCTCAATCTCAAGCAATCTAAACACTTCTATCTTACAAAACGAAGACAATAACAACTGGGCACCAACCTTCAGAAGAAACTTTCAGAACTTGGAAATAGAAGACGTGTTGAACATGCTAGGCAAATTGGGGAATTGCATACTCAATGTGCAAGTCCCAGATAGAATCAAATGGGAAGGAAAGGCAGATGGAAAATACACAGTGAAGGCACGGTACTCAATGTTGAGCGCTCAGAATGAAATGGTCGATAGTTGGCCCTGAAAACTTATTTGGAGAACTAAAGCACCCCCAAGGTTATATGCCCTCAGTTGGCTAGCCTTACATGAGGCCTATCTAACTCACAATAATCTCAGTAGAAAGAAGATTCACAGAGTCAACAGGTGCTATATGTGTCAGAAGAACATAGACTAACAAATACCTTTTGCTACATTGCTCAATGGGCTGCTGATATTGAAACATGTTTATAACATTTTTTAGTCTTAAACGGGTCATGCCTGGTGTATCAAGGATGCCTGCATCAGTTGGATTTCTTGGGAAGTTGATAAATCCATCAGAAAAGTTTGGAAAATGATATCAATTTGTATTTTTTGGTGTATTTGGAATGAGAGGAATAAAAGTTCTTTTGATGGGGTATCAACTCCAAACTACTCCATTAAAGCTAGTTCTCTTTTAAATTTATGTTGTTGGAAAAGTCTTACCCTTGTAGCTTCACATGTCAGACTTTTGGACTTTGTTAGTTCTCTATCCCTAGCATAAACTCATCGTAAAAGAGCTAACAGCCTCATCTGTTTTGTACCTATTTTGCTACCGTGTATCATCTTGATGCCATTTATAACACTACATAAGAAAAAAGATAATCAATCTTTTTTCTCATTGCAAAGGTAATTAGCATAGAGAAGTGTAGAATCTGTGCAAAGGATTAAACGGAAAGCACAATCAAAATGTGGGATTTACGAGAGATGTACAATGAAAGAAAAATAAAAATTGTGCTCTATGTATTGCTACGAAAGGAGGAGCATATGTAAGGACGTGTGAGAGTTTGGTAGTGTTATGTTTGAGGAGAGGTAGAGTAGACTGAGAAAGAATTGGGTAGAGGTGATTAGACTGGGTATGACACATCTTTAACTTATCGAGGATATGGTCTTAGCCGATAGCAATACATGATTAGTAGGTGGTCGAGTGTTCTCTTCTCCCAGTGGTAGAATAGGGTTCTAGTCTAGAGCACCTATTTGTTTCCTACCATTATTTAATTGTTGCCACAAACTCCAGATATTCCTCTGAACCCCTATACCATAAGGTATGTTTATAGTTCAGTAATCCAGGAGTCATCAACTCATTAATGACTTTGTAATGACCCAATCCACTAGAGATATTGTCCGTTTCGAGCCTAGGCCTTAACGACTTTAAACGCGAACCTTCTTTACTTGTATATCAGCATCTCTCCTGTATTTTGATGATATGGAACTTATCCTAAGCTGAGTTGTTGTGTACATCCCTCTTATGGACTCAGCATCCTCTCTAAGGTTTGCCCCACCGTATGGGATTTTCCTTCACTCAAGACAAATAAAGAATTACATCGAATTTTGCCATCAACCAAGCCTTTCCGTTCTGAATTTATCGTGATTTACCTAAACTCAGTTAGAACTCTAGTCCACATCGGCAAGACTGGCACAAGAGTGACACTGATATAATTTGTAACAACCCAACCCATTAGTGATATATGCTGTTTTGGGCTAAGAACTGCACGGCTTTAAAACGCTTCACTAGGGTGTAAGACTGATTTACTTATATACTCGACATCTCTCCTGTATTTTGCCGAAATTAAATTTCTTATCCTAAGCTGAGGTGTTACAAATTTCTTCCATAAATCTTGTGCTTCAAATATGAACCTACAAACCCATTTCAGCATTAGGCTGTTGTTGTTTTGCTTCAAGTATCTATTCCCTAGTCCCAGCTCCTTTTTACTAGCTATAAATTGGTGGTCTATTTTACTAGGTGAAATGTCCTTTTTTCCCTTCCATAAGAACTCCCTTTGTTTATCCAAATTTTTTGAATCAAGCACGGTATTTATCAGTATTAATCTAACCCTCAATGACAAGTATTGACTCTTCCATATAACCAATCTATTCTCGTATCTTTCCGGTACCCCTGTTCAGCACGAAATCATAAATAAGCCCTACCAAGGATTGCCACCTAGCTCAAAGGTAAATCCAAATAAGGATTGGGGAAGTTATCCTACATCAAACCCCAATGCATTTGCAAGGCATTGCCAGATTGTAAGACTATCTCTCTAAGTGTCTCAGCCGCTCCACTGTTGCATCACACATAACTAATGTATCATCAACATTGTTAGATACAGAACTTCCAAACCATTCTGTTCATTATTTGAAGCGCTGAACCACCATTATGTTTGTTACAAATATGAAGAATTCTTTATTGATTTCTTGTCTCTTCTCTATCTATACATTGGTGTTTATATACACCATGCATCTCATACATGGTAAGTCTAAACAAGGAAAAAATATATCTATACAATCAGCTTCTTACTTCATTCTAGAAAGATTTTCTGTTTTTTAAGATTCCGTTTATGGCTATTATAGTTTATTAGAACATCGTATGAAGAATTATTTATTGATTTTTTATCTCTTCTCCATCTATACATTGGTGTTTATATACACCATGCATCTCATACATGGTAAGTCTAAACAAGAAAAAAATATATTTATACAATCAATCCTAATTAATACCTAAATATTCACTACTTAATTTAGGTGATTCTGGAGTACTCCCTCTCAAGTTGGAGCATGGATGTTAATTATGCCCAACTTGTTACAAAGATAATCAATTCTAACTCCATTTAGTGCCTTTTTGAAGATGCCACCTAACTGTTCTCCAATTTTTATGTAGCCTGTAGAAATCAAGTCTAGCTGGATTTTCCCATGAACAAAGTGGCAATCAATCTCAATATGCTTCGTTCTCTCATGAAAGACTGGATTAGATGCAATATGAAGTGCAACTTGGTTATCACACCATAACTTGGCTGGCATAGAGAATTCGAAACCTACTTTTTTGAGAAGCTGATATATCTACATGATTTCAGAGGTAAGATTTGGCCATAGCCCTGTACTCGGACTCAGCATTGGACCGTGACACCATATTTTATTTCTTACTCTTCCATGAGACCAAGTTTCCACCAACAAAGACACAATATCCAGAAGTTGATCTTCGTTCTTCTTTAGATCCTTCCCAATCCACATCCGTGAAGCACTCAATCCTAGTGTGACCATAATTAGCATACAAAATTTCACGCCCAGGTGCTCCCTTCAAGTAACATAAAATTTGTTCCACATCCTTCCAGTGATTAATGGTTGGAGCTGCCATATACTGACTTACCACACTGACAGAGTAGGCAATATCTGTTCGGGTCACAGTGAGATAGTTCAGCTTTCCGACCAAGCGTCTATATTTCTTAGGATCTTTAAATGAATCACCATCTTTAGTAAGTTGCATACCAAAAATCATAGGGGTGCTGCATGGTTTAATTCCCAGCTTTCCTGTTTTAGAAAGCAAGTCAAGCACATTTTTTCTTTGAGACAATAGTATCCCCTTCTTGCTCCTGGTCACTTCTACATCTAAGAAATAACGTAGCATTCCTAGGTCGTCGGTATAAAATTGAGTGTGAAGGAAAGATTTTAGGGATAATATGCCTGCAGAGTCACTCCCTGTAATAACAATATCATTTACATACCCAACTAATAGAATAATGCCGCTATCAGTGTTTATAGAACACAGAGTGGTCAGACTTAGTTTTATGCATACCAATCATCTCAATAGCCTGATTGAACTTACCAAACCATGCATGAGGATTTTGTTTCAGGCCATACTAGGATTTATGATGCCTTCTCAGACTCCCCCTGAGCAACAAAACTGGGAGGTTGCTCTATATAAACTTTTTCCTGAAGGTTACCATGAAAACATTCTTAATATACAACTAGTGCAAAGGCCAGTTATGAGTGGCTGCCATGGAAATAAACAATCTGATAGAAGTGAGTTTAGCTATAGGAGAGGAAATATCAAAGTAGTTCTCACTTCACATGTCTGAGCGTATTCCTTAGCAACAAGATGAGCTTTCAGCCTAGCCACAGAGCCATAAGGATTCATTTTCACTGCAAACACCCATTTACAACTAATAGTTTGTTTTCGTACAGGTAAGTCTGTTAACGTCCAGGTACCATTATCTTCCCAAACATTCATTTCCTCAATCATAGCATTACGCTACCAAGAGTGACCTATAGCTTCGAGTAGATTTAGGTATAGACACATAGTCCAAACAGGTAATAAAAAAATAGGAGGAGGGAGTCAAATGTTTATAGGACACAAAAGAAGAGATGGGATACGTACAAGTACGCTTATCTTTTTTGAGAGTAATGGGAACATGATCACCTGGGGTCCGGTCTTGTGGTGAAGGCACTGGCGTATGAAGGACTTGAAGTGGGAGGTTTGAGAGCAGGTGCAGTAATCTCAGTAGCATGAGCAAAAGATCTGGGGCGACAGTGTATGTGTGGGTAATGGTTGGTCTGACGACGTTTGAGGAGGGAGGACCCAAAGAATAAGTAACTAGATAAAGTGTAGGGTTTGAGGAGAGTTGTGTTTTCTCCAAAAATGCCACACATTTCAAGGATTTTGGATCTATTTTAGTCACTTGGGGTCGAATGTCTTTAACAAAGCAAGTGCAACCAAATATTCTAGGTTTAATGGAAAATAATGCTTCGTTTGGGAAGAGGACAGAGATAACCTGCATTTGAAATAGTAGTGCTCTGGCAGTTTCAAGGAGGTGTTTATTTTTTCTTTCAGCAATCCTATTTTGAGATGGTGTATCAACACATGATGTTTTGGTGAAGGATATCATTTTGAATCATGTAATTGTTGAAGGCTTTTGATAAATATTTTTTAGCGTTGTCACTTCGTAAAGTCTGTACACGTACATCAAATTGGGTTCGAATTTCATCACAAAAACTAGAAAAATAAAAAACATCTCAAAGCGATTTTTCATATAATATAACCATGTCATTCGAGAATAATCATCCATAAAAGTAACAAAATACCGAATTTCAGTTTTAGACGTTACAGGACAGGGACCCCAAACATCAGAATGGACTAACTCAAACGGAGCAGTGATTCGTTTATTGACTCTAGGACTGAAATTAAGACGATGGCGCTTAGCAAATTGACAAGACTCACAATTGAATGAGGCTACATCAGAGAACTGAGGACACAATTTTTTGAAAACTGGGAGAGATGGGTGACCCAGTCTACAATGTTCTTCAAATGAGATGGCAATTCCAGGGCACACAATGGGTTTTGGTGCTTGTGTATTTAGAATGTAGAGACTGCCCGATTTAGTTCCTTTACCAATAATCTTCTTCGTCACAAGATCCTGAAATACACAGTAGTCAGGACCAAATGAGACAACAATTCAAATCCCGAGTAATTTTACTAACAAAGATCAGATTAAAAGATAATTAAGGTAGATTAAGAACAAATGACAATGTCAGTGAAGGTGTAGGTTTAATTGTTTAGGTCTCATCCACATACGAAGTTGAGCCATCAACTAAGTTAACAAGATAGAGGATGTTTGTGACTGAAATGTAGAGTAAAGGATAGACTTACATGTCATATGATCTGTAGCACCTGAATCAATAACCCATTTGTATGAGTAGGTAACAAGGCATGTGTTGGGTGTACCTGAATTGGCACTGGCAGCATCGGAATTAGATTAGGATGATGAATGTTCATCTGGATAATTTGGGCATATTCCTCGACAGATATTGTAACATACTTTTCAGGGGTTCCAGATGTCGATGCAATATGAGCATATTGATTTCTCTTCAATTTCCGGCAATCATGCCTAATGTGGCCTGGTTTATGACAGTAGTGACAAACTATTCCTCCTATCTCAGAGTCACGAGGGCTATTGTTATAGAATCCTGTATTTTGATTACCACTATTTCGTCGTTGTTTTCCAACCGCTGATGAGGTACCACGACCTATAAGAACACTGTTCGGTTGAGCAGGCTGGACCGGTGATGTGTTTTTTGTATGAAGAATTCTACTAAGGACCTCCTGAAGAGAGGTATTTTATGATCCTAAGAAAATTTGTGACTTAGCTGTCTCGTATTCATATGGAAGACCAGCCAAAAAACTCATTACAGCCATCTTTTCTCGCTGAGTTTGTTGTACTGTTACATCTGTACTAAACGGAAGTAATGTATTCAGTTCTTCATAGATATTTTTGAAATCCATGAAGTACTTGATAATAGTCTTGTCCCCCTTATCTGCCCTGTAGAATGTCTTG
>JBDJHY010237394.1:0-10903 GCA_039654485.1 Withania somnifera
TATCATAAACCAACCTAGCAGGATCCATTAAATAAATCAATGATATAAAATACTAATACCTGGAAATATATAATAACATAATACCTACATCATGAATCCGACTAAATCTAAGAGTCAGAGTAGCCAAATGAATGCCTAAGGCCCCAAGGTAAGGTGTCTGAAGAGGTGTCACCGCCTATTGGGACCATAGGAGTATCTTTATGGTTCAAAAGAGAAATAGAAATACCTTTACATCTTATTCATAAATCATAACATTAGAAAAAGCCTAGCCAACTAACTTTACAGTCAGATACTAAAGCGTGTATAATAGTTATCATATTAAAAGAATAACTATTTTTGAACACTTTACCATAATAACAATACTAATATAATCAAGTCATCAGGAATAGTCAAGTTGTGAGCAAGTTACCAAAATACTAATATCAATCAAAACAAGTCATTACTGAATAATCTAGTTGTGAACAAGTTACCACAATAACAGTATCAGTATAAATAAGATGCTCAAAATCATTATCACAGGCAATAGAATACTATTGTTTTAATCCCTATAATTCAAGCCTAATTAAAATATCAACTCCATACCCCTCAAGTGATCCATTTTCAGTTCTCATTTCAATATATCGGCTTTTGATGGGACACTACTTCAAGATTATTTTTTATGTCAACGTGACCTCAACGTTACCATTTCTATTATAAAGCTTAAACAACACATTAGTGGCATTATCAATACAAATTTAGTCCAACACAACCAATTCGTCTTAAGGCATCATCACGGTGTAATATAAATAAATCCATGACCGAGCATTGAAATCAAATAACAAATATAATCAACAAAAATCATACACAACACAAGATGTTCATTTTACTCACATAGATCGAATCAAAGTATCTTAAATATCAAGTTGAAAGAAGTAATCCTACAAAGTTCACAGAATCAAATTATCTAAAGAGTTCTTATTTTAAACCTGGCATGTTTAATACTACTAACTGAATTAGTACTTATTACCCCACATCCAAATAGCTACTCCATTGTTCCTATTTAACCCAATTACAATCAACTAATAAAGAATTCACACCAACACTTTATAGAAAAACCATAAAACCTATACTTTCCTTAGAAGTTGGGGAAATCTATCAATCGCGAACCTTGACCTTCTGTAGAGCCTCCAAACAAGCAAAGTCTATTCATAAACATATTATACATAAGAGAATATAACCATCAATACCCATATTGCAATATTTTAAAGGTTATTCCAGAAATTTTATCCCGAGCTCACAAAGGTAAAACCATAATTTTATTTCAAAAATAGGTTACCCATAAATTGGAACACTTAAATATAAAGTTTCATCAAACCCCACGTCCATAAAATGTAAAATTCCACTTATTGACCTTTTGAATTCATCAGACATTCCACCACTTTAATCATTAAAATTCTTGATTTCAAGGTGAAAATTATTATAAAATCAATGAGATAGAGTTAGAAATAGTTACCCAATGATTAGAAGTTGAATGCACCACTTTTGATCTTGACCAAGTTTAAGAAAAGCACCCAAGAGTTAAGAAAAGTGAGCAGTTCAACAAGAAAAACCCAAAAATTCAATTTTATACTAGCAGATGCTGACTTATCAGTCAAAATGACCATTTTGGCTCTACAATACCCAATATATCGGTCAAAATGCTGATAAATCAGTCATACCAGAACAACATTAATATATTTCACAAAAAAGGCATAGCTTTCTCATACGAACTCCAAATGTGATGATTCTTTTTTATTGAGTCCAAAATATGACTCGGATCTAATGACACCATCGTAATACAAACAATAATTTATTTTCTATAGGCGGTACTAATAAAATCAAATGAAAAAGAAACTTTAACTCCGAGCATGTACCCAAAACTCAACCAAGACTTGTTGAACACAAACTAAATATGTAACTAGGCTAAATTCGACATTCCGAATCCAATGGAACCATCGAATTTTAAATCAGGACACTCTAAGATTGGATGTTTATCAAAGTCATCGATAGCCTTAAAACTCACCTTTATCCTGGCTAACCACCTAAATCATCACAAAAGGGCTAAAACTAGAAACGAAGGTCTTACTAGACAAAACTCAACATTCCGTTGTTGATGAATGAATTTATGATACAAGGTACAGAACTCTAGATGACCTATAGAATTCCTTATTTTGAACTTAAAGGCTATGAAACTCAAAATCTCTAAGAACCAACTCAAAATCCATCCTATTCCCGAACCAACTATGGAATCACACTTAGTTTAGAATAATGACAATACAAGAAGGGTAAAATGGTAAAAATACTTAGAAAATAAAAAATAACCTTTAGGTTCATTATGACATCCACCACTAAGAACCATATACGTCCTCGAACAAAAGAAAAGAGCAAAGCACTTGGTCAATCCTGAGCCTGAAGCACACTTACCTAACTATTCACCGTTCCTCAAGTGAACTCCTCAAAATGGCCCTACCACAGAACAACACAAGTTTGAAATCCCCAAGCCAAAACTGAAAATCAACACATTAAGGGTGGTCAATGGAAACCAACTAAATAGAACTAGTGTACTCCCAGACCTCCGTGATAAACAAACTAAAAATCTCTAATCCATAGTGTTGTCAAAAAATGTACTTGTCTCCTTACCTCAACCCGAATTTGAAACTATAAACACACAAACCATGGAAAAACTAAGACTCAACCATAGACCCAATAGGTAACCTACCCAAACCTGGACAACCCATGCTCGAAATTTTTTTTTACTCGAGTCAATCAAAATGCTTATTATGTCAAATTCAAGACCCGAGGATGCTAGTCACCACCTTCCTCTCGCATCCCACAGGTAACCAACATAACCTTTAATCACTAAATGATGATTCTATGAGAACACGTCAATCCCTAGAACTACTTATGGCAATTAAATACGTACAACAGAGGCAACCGGGAAGAACCCCATGTGCTATCCAAAGTAGTAACCCAAATAGAATTTCAAAGCATAATCATCAACCATAATATCTAAATAAATACTGAGTGTCACATCAGAGATACCCTTAGTCCAATACTAAAATAGTAACAGTAGCTAAATCAATCTACTAAGCACCAAAAACAAATCTAATGGAACTGATCTAGACATAAGCCAAAGCGTGATGTAAGTAGTCCAACTCTGGAAGTGATCTTATGCAACCAGCAATGCCAACATGTACCTCTATAATTTACTTCTCATAAGACTCCAGAAAGACCTTTCACATCTCACTACCACATCAAGTCTACCATACTCGAAAGAGTCAAAACATCTTGATAACTAATTCTCAATAAGATCATATCACAAAATTGGTTCACTCGATCCACCATTAAGAATCCATCCAATAAGTAGAAACACAACTGACAGTGAGTATACCAACATTAGAGGAAAGCACAACCACATTCAGTCAATTACAAAGTAAGTCAATGTCACATTGATGTTATATCAAACACTGAGAAGAACAATGAATAGCACTTGTATTTCACCACTACCATGAAAATTCTAAACTCGTCAATGACCATAAGAACCTGGCGATACTTAAAGTTAATAACATCCTTGATTATAATTTATCACAATTAGACTATTTCACATATTATGTCTTTCCAAGGCAATACAAATGATCAATGTAATTCATCCACCACTATGAATCAACTACGAGTACCGAGAACACATCTAATCAATAGGAAAATCTCGAATAAAATAAAAAACCCAAAGGAGACCACATAAACTATAAATCGAGTAAAGTTCTTCACAACCTAACAATGTCACCACTGCCTGAAGTCCTGCATATAATACCCAAATGAATACCTTTACTGCTTATGGTGAAACCAAAATATATGACACTAACCTGGTTAGCTAATGAAAAAGTAAGGCCTAATACATTACCAAGTTGCTTATATGCACCTAGCACCGGAAAATCAAAACCCACATAGATACACGTATCACAATTACCATAGTTTGTTGACTGGAACCACAATACAATGCCTAATCAAGGATCCAAACATCACTAGCTCCTCTTATAATATACCCTCTAAATAGTCTTTGCCTCCTCTCAACTTAGTCGGGGCCATACAACAACAATAGCAAAACCATGCCCATATCAGAACACCTTGAGTCCAAATAATGTATTATAGTTTATTGTATCCGAAAGGCCAAAATTACTCACACATTATGATTCAATAAGGCACCAAGTAGGATCTATACACCTTATTCGCCACTAATAAATAGCCCATGGGGTAGGCACATAAAAATTACTAATAGATAATAAAATTTCATCACAAGCCCAAAGGCAAAGTACACAACTCACACTGAAGATAATAAATTTGAATCAATCACATCAAAAACAAGTCAAGAGCAGTGTGGAACCACACCTACCATAGTTGTGCCTAAAAACTCTGCCTCAAGACTACCTGAAAGTGTATAACACATAGTGTAATCACCATTGGTGTAGGATGTAGTTTGACACAAACCTTTTATAGCTGATGTGCACCACTACCTTTATGTATACCCCATCTACCTCTAATCGTAGGTGCAAGTACTATAGACAAAGTATATAGGTCTTGAGAAGTCAGTACTGCCACCCTCAATACTCAAAGGGGGAAGTGTCTCATAATTGTCTCGGATTACCATATCTGTAACAGATTATAGGAATTGGAGGGTTCTGAGAAGAACTCTAATAGATTAGATGGCCACCACCGCCTAAAAACCTCTAAAAATACTTAGAAGGACCCTATACCAGACTACATGCACTCTAAATCATCTGACTAGATTCAAAAAATTGTAATGCCACCAGAAGAGGGAAACGACAGTGGAATTATCTATGGAGCCAATATGAATCCCTTCCCTCAAGTGGTCCTCCTGAGAACTGACAAAAGGAATAGATCCTCTAGCCCCCACTATCACTAATTATATCCATATGCAACTGGTCAAAACCTCTAGCCAAATCACTCACACTCTATAAGGTGGCTCCCTCTATTTGAGAGGATGTAAACATTAATTTCAAGAGAAGTGTGATCAGTCCACTTATAAATCTAGCTATCTTCTATCGCTCATCCCGGCTAGATAGCCAAGGTATGTCTAGAAAGTTCAAAAAATGGGGGACATATACTTATCCACGGTCATACCATCTCATCTTAGCTCATCAAACTGGCAATGGAGGACATCTCTCATGCTATAAGATATATTCCTACCTATGTAATCTTGATAAAATATCTCCCTAGTCATGGGAGGAGATCCACCAGTCTATAACCAATGTAGGAGACCCACCATTGCCTGGAAAACCCCATAAGTTGTAGTATGGTGTAATCAAACCCATAACTCTAGGCCATCCCAATACTCTATAGCAATATGTGACATGTCATAAGGAACTCAAAAGGATCCTTACCCTGACCACCTTGAAACTAGGGTCGGTCCATATTTCAAAAACTCTTATACCTCTTTTGTTTCTTATATGGCATATCGGTAAGGACTATACATGCAGTACCAACACCTGGAATTATGAACCTGATGTGCAATTGGTCGTTTTCCCACCTAATCAAGAATCACAAGTATGTCTTTCTGCTCTGGTATGTCTATCCCCACTCTGTTATGTAAACCCCGCAGCATACCACCCTATCCTATACTCTCTAAAGCTCGAGAACTCTAAGAAAGGTATCCTATAATGGTGGGATTTTTACATTCTACAGAGGGATATATCCCCTACCCCTATCAATCTCAGGCTCATTCGAGGATGCTCGGCCTCTTCCTCTAACTGGGGCTGATCCCCTAGACCCGCTACTGGCTCTAGCCCGATATTCACCATCTGTTGAACAAAACACACAAGAAATCAAGATCACAAAAACTATTCATACAATAAGGAATGAAATAATTAAGGGATATTCCATATAGTTAAGTATCCTCCCGAGGATAAGTGATGGACGTCACCACACTGATCCGCGAGACTCTATGTAATGACTCGTGTAGTTATTTACTTGCCTTTTATTTTACTCGGTGTTTATAGATTTATGTTATCTTCTCCAAGTTATTATTACTTTATAGGACCATTATTTTGGTTTCATTGTAGTTTTATAGCTTATTATACTACTTTTCCTATTTTGAAGGCTTAACCTTAAAATAGTAGAACTTGAGAGTAAATTCTTAGTAAACATGCTCGGAATAGGATTAAAATGGTTACAGGATATTTTAAATTCTAACTTTTTTCTATTTGTAACTTTAGTTAATGTTAGGGGGTTTTCATTTTGAGTTTGAGCTATTTTATGGAAATTTAGTTCAGTCAAAGTTCATTTTGGAGCCTAGGTGGAATTTTTGTTATAGGATTGTTGGATATGAATTTGATGCTTCCATCAGATCCATAATGGTTATAGTAGGCTATTTGGGTCATTTGTGCCCTTTTAGAGGTGTCTGGGATCATTTTGAGGGTCCTTGTGGAAAGTTAGAAAGTTGACAGTTTTTTTCTCAAATGACCTCTGTTGGTTGTTTTGTCAATTTTCTTGAGTCCAAAGTATGTTTTTCATGAAAGATGTATATTTGGTTTTTCAAAATTGGACTTTGTTTCCATTCCTTGCCTTTTTGGAATTTTGGAAAAATGTTGTCATCAGTTGCAGGTGTAGACCGATTTATCGGCTTTCAGCTAGGACCAATTAAATGGTCCTTTTGATCGATAAATTAGTTATTGCTGGGATTTTAAATAGCTTATTTTCAGTTTTTTCAAAACATTTCCAACACGATTTCTCTCTAATTTCTTCACATTTTCGGTGATTCTTAGGCTTTTTCACGGAAAATTATTGGTTATTATTGGTGGTGTGTTGGGAAACAATTCTAGACTTCTGAATCTCAAAATTGGTAATCTTTCTTCCTCTTCTTCTTACTTTAAAATCTCACATGGAGCTTTAATGGTGGTTTCACCTTTTGGGTTAATTAAAGTACACATCTTGTTTCCATCTGGGTATATTGTTAATAGAGCTTAGAGTGGTGGGTGTGAGGCTTCCCCTTTATCTTTTAGGTGTGTTACAAGTGTAATTTATAGTTCTTGATTCTTGAGTATTTTCTTGATTGTGAAAAATGTTTCTTGGAAAATTAAGGACCTTTCGGAGGTCCAATCGAGCTTATTTTTGAACCACATGTTCCTTGAGCCAAGCCCTTTATGCAGGTATTTTAGTTTATTTTTATAGGCTGAGGGCCCAATGGGCTATTTTAGGCCCATTTCTACCCCGGATTGCACTTGGCCAAATGGGTATCATTCTTCATATTTTGATATTCGGATACCTAATTTTATAGTTTCAAGCAGATTTGGGCTTATGCAGAGCTTCAAATTAGTGTTACTCATTTTTTCTAGGACTTTCGCCGGTGTAGAGTAGGCTAGGTTTACCCTTCTCTAGACTGGACTACTATAAGGTATTTATGTGGTGTAGTTAGCTGCCGGGGATGATTTTTAGGTTTGAGACCCTACGTTATTATTTTTATACCTATTTTACCTAATTCTGAGGGTCCCACAGAGGTACATAAGGGGTGTTGGGCTACGTGTGGGTGTCCCAACCTTGCTATGGGTGGCCTTGGAACCTAGTCTTTGTATTGTGCCTTGTTGAGATCCTATGAGTGAGATATATACTTAGCTAGTGGCTTCTGAATTATCCTAGTGGGATGTGGGTTTATCTGTGCTATTGTTGTGCTATATTCATGCATCTTAGATACTGGCTGTGGTATTGTGAGCATGGGGGAACCCCGTAGATAGGGTAATGGAATATAGACTTGATTTAGTAAACTGTAGAGTTATTACTGGCTTAAATCTAGAAAGTGTTTTCCTTCTTATATGGATATATAAGTCACGACCGCCTATTAGTATGGAGCTATATTTGATGAATAAATGGAAAGAGTTTTGACTGTCATGGGGTATTGTCTTTGTTATTATGAGGAGATAACCCGATATGGACTGAGTGTGTGATCTAGCCCTACCTCAGATTTGGAGGAGTAAGACTACTCCTTATTTCTAAGGGAGGTAGCCTCAAAATAGACCGACTGTACGATGTGGCTCTAAAAAAGATTTTAACACACGATCCTTCCTTAGATAATTGCGACGCGGACATAAAAGTGGGCCCTAAGCTATGGATTAGAGATACGATCTCCAAATTCGAGCGGTTATGCCTTGAGTTATTCTATTCTCACTCCCGTGCATTTATCCTATTTATGATTGGTTGTGCTTTTCAAGCTTAAAGGTAAGGCATGGTGAGTTCTTGTTGGTATTTGGTTGTGCCTACAATCAGGATAGGTCGTTAGGTAGGATTTGTATGTTTCCTTTATGTTTTCTCCTAGTATTCTTATAGGGGCCTTTTGGTTTGTATCTGCTCTTTACTTTATTTATATCCATGCCTTAGTAGTCACTTTTACCTTCAACTGCAGCTTTAGTATTGGTATATTCAGTGGGAGTTCAGGTACATTTTCTATTATTCATTTCCCAGTAATATGCGATAGTTGGATGCCTCTGTGCTACAACAGTGCATAGACTTTCTTGCTTAGATCCCATACTTTCCTTTATGTTAGTCATAGTTAGCCTCTATACCTATTACCAACCATGGATATGTAGTTAGTTTCATGCTTCTTACCTGCTCTTATTGACCTATTTTACTTTTATTGCCATTACTTCGCTTGAACTTTACTTTATCCCGGTTGTTCTATGATACCTACTGGTAACCGTGTTTTGGTACTTGTATTGTACTTCTACATTGTTTTTGAGGTAAAGATACTTGTACAGGTCATCGAGGCTGACGTGATCGCATTGAGTAGATTATTTTCCTATGGAGACTACGATGAGCATTGGCGTTTGAGATGATCATTTCATCCAGCTATTGTAACCTACTTTATTTTTTATGGCAAGCCTTGTATAGTACTACTTTAATAGGAACTTGTATATGTAAATATCTCTTTTGGATACTTTGATTTGTAGCTCCGTATGCAACTGACACTCATTTTTGGGATGGTTTTATATATGTATCTATTTTTGTTATTGGTTAATTATGTTATTTTACTTCCTGTTAATATATGTGAGTGGTTATGGGCCATTGCTTGTAACTCTGGGCTATAGGGATAGGCTTAAGGGCAAGTTGTAGATGCCTTCATGACTCGGTTTTGGTTCGTTACAGAGTGGTATCAGAGCTTAAGTTCGACGATCTCTTTGGCATTTGGAGTAAGTACCTAATAAAGTCCTACAGATCGACACGTAGACTTTAGTATCTAATCTTTGGGAGGCTATGGGATAACTTAGGAAAGCTTCCATCTCTTTATTCTTGTCGTGCATTGACTTACGTACCGTTTTTAAAACACTCACCTTGGCTTCACTCTTTTGCAGGTGGTACGTACCCGAGTTTTGTCTGTGGATAGAGATCCTTCACTAACAGATCAGGAAGGGGTAATAGAGGATGTTATGATGACTATTACTCCTCCGTCTACTACTCAGTCGCAGAAAACTCTTATACCCAGCCCCCCATAGTTTTCCCAGCCATGAACTATCTCTTTTAGAGACTTGTTATGGTAGATGCTATAGATGCTCAGTGGGGAACTGATAGATGTGCCATAGTCATCTTACAAGGGAGAGGAACAAGGTGTGCCTCCTTCCCCAGTATCTACATCCCAAGTAGCATCTTCTGTACCACCTAACATGCAAGCTCAGATTACTACTGCATCTGCATCAGCACAAGCTCCTACTATACCAGCCTCTAAGGTAAGAAAGATTTTGGACCACTTCTTATATTTTGCACCACTAGGTTCTCTAGAGTATAAAAGAAGGATCCCCATGAGTTTATAGCAGCTTGTGAGGAGCGTTTGAGTACCTTAGAGTTGTTGGAGACATACCGGGTTGACTTTACCTCTTAGTTTCTCGAGGGTACTACTAGTCACTGGTGGAGGGTGTACAAAAATTGCCAGCCACCAGATTTAGACCCATTGATTTGGAGATAATTTAGAGAGACCTTTATTTCCAAGTACATTCCTTGAAGTGTAAAAGATTTTTTATGGGCTTAGTTTGCAAGTCTACAGTAAGGAACTATGACGGTTTTAGAGTACGGGTCCCTATTCAATGATCTTTCTAGACATGTAGGTGAGTTATTGCCTACAGAAGGGGAGAGGATTGCCTCTTTGCCTATGGTTTAAGGTTGGATCTGAGAGGTAAGGTAGAGTGTATATTGGTTTTGAAGAAGACTTTCCTGGATGTGGCCAACCATAACCACAGTATGTAGATTCTAAATCATCAGGCCCAAGGGGGCGATGAAAAGAGACAGTGCCACCAGGCAGCTATTCAGGTTTTAGGTAAGAAGGTAGAGATAATGGTATGATAGGTCAGTATGACATTCAGTACCAAGCCTTATTACAGACTTATAATAGAGGAAAAAGAAGTCAGCTCGCCAGGGGCCTAACTTCAAGTTCACGGGGATAGGTTTAGAGATTTCACAGTTAAGACAGAGGTTGGGGTAGATATTTATAGTGCGTAGAGGTGGGTCATTGTGCTAGAGACTGTCCTAGGGCTACCAGAGATAGATATACATAGGGTTTCTTTGATTGTGGGGATAAAGTCCACTGCCTGGGATTGTCCTTAACATAAGGCTATATAGACTACAACCTTCCTTACCCAACTACTACAAATAATGCCACCGATTAGAGGTGGAAAGCCAACTACTCACGGAGCCATAGGAGAAGGATAGAGAGGGGGAGAAAAGGTAGAGATGGTGAGTGGAAGCAGGATGGGGGTCATTATTATCTATATTTCATTCCAAATAGAGTCGAGTCTGAGGAACAGATGTTGCAGTCACCAGTATGTTACTTGTCTGTAGGCACTCAACGTTGACCTTATTTGATCTTGGATCCACTTGATCATATGTATAT
>JBDJHY010237405.1:0-10903 GCA_039654485.1 Withania somnifera
AATGACATACACAAAATATACTAGATATATATCCTATATACTAAAGATATATATATTATACACTAAAGATATATACTAAAGTCTAAATATACTAAGGGATAAATATTATATATACTAAAAATATATATATGCTAAAGATGTATTTTAAAGTCTAAATATAACAATATATTAAGGATACTAAATTAAAGATATATTAAATATATTAAGAATATATACAAGATATACTATATATATATATATTAAAAATATTAAAAATATGTATTATATAATAAAGGAAGATAACAACATTGGAATAAAAAAGACTTAATGAGCCACTTTATTGATAATATTGAAAAAACAACTAAACACTTAATACATTTCTTCAATCATCATATTTTATTCATCAACATTAACATTACGATCTACTAGGTCACAGTGGTCAAAATCAACATATCCATATCTAGGACTTGTTTTTGCTGAAGGATGCGCTGACAGTAGTTCTTCAATTTCATCTTCTTCTTCCTGATCTGGAACCAATTCTTTATTTCTTCGTTCCGATCGGATCCAATCTTTGAGTTATACTAGAACATTTATTGCATTGCTTCCCAATGAATGTCAATTGTCTCTAATTTGTTGTCATTCCTCGATGAATACTCTCCGATGCAACTGATGACATTGAAATATTCATGATGTCGCTGGCTAGTATTGATAAAACTGAAAAACTTGCTTGCTTCGCCTACCACCATTTTAGCAGGTTAAATTGTATGTCTTGGAATTCTACAGTAAATAAAGATTTAGTTCATTCCCAACTCCTCCCCGTGAGGTAGCCGGTACTATACTAAAAACTCTGGTGTTAGTAAAACCAGACATAGCATGCACGGCCTTTTGAAAGATGATGATGGCTCTGCAAAATTAGAAGGTTCATTAGATTGGTTAGTAAGATTAATTGGTGCGGCATTATAACTATAGTGGTATAGTGTTCATATAAAGACTTCAAGTGTTTGACTCACATTACTCATAGCCTCAAATAAAGTAGGTTCTTTGTCAGGTTGAATTTCTAAATTTGTATAAATCATTGTACAAAATTCAGACGTTATTGCCTGTTTTAAAGAAGGATTTAATATAGCACTAATTAAGTAAATAGGGAGAATTTGGAAAAAAATATTTTTGAAAATTTTCAAACATTGCACCAATAGCATCTTCGATACCATTTTTATTCTTATATTCAGAAAGCAATAGAAATATTTTAGCTAAATAAGCTAGAATAGAACAAACAATGGGATAATTTGAGACGAAAATATATTGGTAGCATTGTAAAAAGTTTCTAAAAGTATCTCTATTTCTCTAATTAGGTTCCAATCTGAATTTCGTAACATATGGTCAGGTGTTTGGCAAAATTGGTTAAAAGCAGCACTAATGGGGTTCCTATATTTGTAGCAAGTTTTTAAAAATAAATAAGTTGAATTCCATCTAGTTTCTATTTCTTCGGACATTAGGTTTCAGATTAAACTGTGCATGTTTTACTTTAAATTCTGTAAGTCTAACTCTTCTATTGTTACCTTGAAAAAATCCTACTACAAGTCTTAATTTTTCAAGTATAGGTTCAAAAAGAGCAAGACCGTACTTAACAATTAAACTATCTATATGACAAGCATATCTAATATGAAAAATATTCAAGTGGTGGAGAAAGTGATATTTTTAACGTCCCAATAGTGGTAGTTTTATTAAATGCATTGTCAAAAGCTACACATAAAATTTATTCAAATTAAAATAATTAACAACTTTAGTAATTGTGTATGAAATAAACTTTGCATCATGCCTACGATTTTCATCTTATTGAAAAGCTACAATTCATTTTTGAATTAAAAAATTACTACTATCCAGTGACAAGTAATGGTTAAATAATTATTTGTATTTACAACACGACCAAGATTGGATGTTAGAGAAACTCTACATGGAAGATTAAGATAAAATGCATATTGTCCATGTAATCTAAAAACATCTAACCCGATGTACTTCTAGGAATACCGACAAACATTCAATTATAAATTCTTTGTATATATAAGACAAATGCATCAAAAGAAAAGTGAAAGGAAAACAACTAACAACTATCATTTTGGCTATTCCAAACGGTCCTTTGCTTTATTACAATTTTGAATTAATTCACCGATTTGTGAATTTATTGTACCATGCTTTAATCTGCCTTCCTTAACACCAATTGCTTTGGTTCATTCTACATTATGCTTAGTTCTACAATATCTAGTCAAGGTATTTGTCCCCCCTGCATCCCCCCCCCTGTTATGCATGAATACTTGCTTACAAATAACATATTTAACGGTTTCAGTTCCTGTATATCTTCAAAAAAAACATACAACACTAGCTTTTCTAGTAGGTCTAGCAGGTCTAGGAGCAAAATTAAAATATTGAGAGGATAAGGCATTGAGATTCTGATTATCATCATCATCATTATAATTAAACTCGTCAAGATTAAAATAGCATGCCCTTCTAATTCATTTTCTTCTTCTATTCCGTAATTTTCTTGCAACTCGGCATAATTCATATCATGCATACCCACATCCCCCACAATATTCATACTCATGTACAGGTTCACTAGTAATACTAGGTGGAGCGGTAGACATACAGTTATAATTTCTAATACTACCGAAAACTCTAGTGAAAGTGAAATTTATGTTTTTTTATTATTAGGACTACTTTCAGTACACAAATTTTTAATACTTTTACCCATTGTTTTTAGTCTATGTTAATTAAAAGTTATAGTAGTAAATCTAAAAGCACAAAAATAATATAATTATAAATAATAAATAAACTAAAAAAACTCAAAAATTAAAAGTAAGAGATAGAACAATTATACCAAATTGTCGATATCAATTGAACACTTATAAGTTGAAAACTTCCACTTGATCACTTGATGTTGTTAATAATTGCTAAATAATAAATTCAAAAATTAATTATGAACAATTGGAATATTCTTTAGCAGAAATATTGAGAGACATTAAGAGAATTGATACGAAAATTAAAAAAATTGAATTGATATTTATAGAAAAAAATTAGAATAATTTTTTTTAAAAAAGGCTAAATAGTTGTTTTGGACTATTTCCCAACAGTCCATATTGTCCCTAGCCCAACAGCTATTAAAAAAAATTAATCCCAGCCGATCCGGATTGGTTGGACCGGACCAGTTACTTTTTTGGTCTGGTACTTTCTGAGAGGGTTTTACCTTTTTACCAGGTAAACCATCCCGTTGGACACCCTTAGCACCAACAACACCAACATTACCACCAACTAACCAATTAGCCTCCATTTTTGTTGATGCTACTGAAGCCGATTATCGAGACTTTGACACTACCGCTTCTTACGGCTCCGAGGAAGCATTCGGATGAGCAGTGATGGAAGAATTACAATGCGAACTCATTAGGAAGGTTGAAGTTGTTTTTATTACATCCAAGTTATGGTGCACCAAAACACACCATGACTTTGTTCTTCTTGTACTCAGAAGATCTCTTGTGTAAGTTTGCTCATATTGAGTAATGACCCTCATGTTTATTTATAATAGATACACGATGTTTTGCATTCTAAAACATTTTGGTAGTTTCCCCAAGTTATTTATGACTTGCTAGGACTGACAGTTCGAATCCTCAGCAACTCGGTCTAGAAATATCTCAAATTCCCTATTTTAGAGCCTAAAACTAAGTACTCGGTGACCAAAGTCAACTTTCCTTCAAAATGAGCTCGAAATTAAATACTAAAAGTTTTGTTAGCTCCATAATACCAAACAAAGTCAAGATTGATCATAAGTTTGTGTTTTGGAGGTTTCGTTTGCAAGTTAAGCCTAAAAGGGGAGCTTGAGTGGTAATTCGATGTTCGGAGAGCCAGATTGGAATTTTGACTCTTCCAAAAGCTCTGAAATGATGAATTTAGTCTAGGTGAGGCGTTGGTTCAATTTTTGTGCTTATCGTTGCAATTTTGGGGTGTTGGCGGAAAGATGCCTTTTTTGGCCATTTTGGTTCAAGGGGTCATTTTGAGTAAACGACCTCAAAATTTAGTTTCATCGATTTTGTTGAGTTTGGAATGTCATTTCCATGTTTTTTGCATATTTGGTTTGTCAAAATTGGGCGCCGTTTAATTCCCAAACCATCTGGTACGAAATCTGAATTGTTGCAGCTGGAACCTGCAACTGGTAATGAATTCCTTAATCACGATTGCTGTACTTGAGGTGTGATCATGATGACTAATTTTCTTTCCTTCTGCATGATCACATCACTCCAACACAATCGCGATGGCTTCCCAAAAGTTCTTCTTTGTGATCGCAGACTCATCACGCGATCGTGATAAGTAAAATTATCATGCAACGCGATCGCGGTACAGGGGGAACGATTGCGATGTATTGCGTCTGACTGGAAATTATTTAAGTTTCCAGCCGCAGCACTCTTCCCTTTTTACCTAACCTAAATTACAATTCTCCTCCGTTTAAAAGAAAAAACCCTTCCCAAACCCCATTATAAGGCCAAGGAAGTTATTATCAACATTCTTAATGATTCTTCAAGGATTAGGTGAGTTTCCTTTCTCTTCTTCTTCCTTGTTTCCCTAATCTTTCCTCCATTAATGGCTAAAAGTTGGGGTTGAAGAAATCATTCCATAACTTAATTTCTTTCGTATAATTCTTCGTTATTAGTATATACATTGCTCCTAGGATCATTAACTCATCCAAGTTTAAGTGTTTTTATTATAAAGATCGAACCTTTAGACCCTTTTAGTTTAATACTATCCGGGCTTATTTGAAGCTCTTTCCTTGCTCGTCTTGTGCTCAAATTTGAAGCACGGGTTCCTGGCGGCATTGGAAACCCTATGGTGAATTTATTTTGCAATTTCGACAAGCGAGCCCTGCAAGCCCATTTTAGGCCCTATTTTGGGCCCAGTCCGGAACTTAGTATTCATTACACCGTTGGACTCGTATTAACTTATAGAATTCATTGGTGCAAGTTTTAGATCGTTTGGAACATGTTTGATATCAGTTGGAGTAAGATTTGTGGATTTGCAAAGCTTCGTCGCCGAATAACAGGTAGGTTTCGTAGGGCTATCTCTGGATTTATAGCTTTAATAATTGTTCTAAATAGCATCCTTGGGTTGGGTAGCTAGGTCTTATAGTACCCCAGTACCGTTCTTCCGTCCGTTCTATGATGATACTTCTATGTTGGCACCCAAGTGATATGGGGCCCAAGACTTAGTTATTGATTTTGGATACCTGTGAAGGGTATAAGGTGTGGATATTTCATGTTATATGTATTGTTGATATGTTGTACATTCATGACACGGAGTGACCGAACCTACGACTCCAATGAGAGTTCATTAGGGATGAGTAGTATCACCTCCTGATTATGAGCCTTGATGGTTGGTAGATGATTCGAAGATAAAATTTCATGAAAATTGAAAGATGTAATTATGAATTTATTCCCAGTACTGTTCTTCCGTCCGTTCTATGTTAATACTTCTATGTTGGCACCCAAGTGATATGGAGCCCAAGACTTAGTTATTGATTTTGGATACCTGTGAAGGGTATAGGGTGTGGATATTTCATGTTATATGTGCTATATGTGTTGTTGATATCTTCTGCATTCATGAAACGGAGTGACCGAGCCTAAGGCTCCGATGAGAATGCATTGCGGCTAGGTAGTATCACCTCCTGATTATGAGCCTTGATGGTTGGTGGATGATTTGAAGACAGAATTTTGTAGCAATTTAAAGATCTAATTATTAATTTATTAATAATAATAACATAAGTGATTATTCTGTACTAGTTTCATCTCGACATGGTATCGTGTCACGACCCGATTTCGCAGATCATGATGGCACCTACTCTACCACCAGTAGGAGAACCAAACCTCCTAGCCCGTAGCTGAAGCAGAGGACTACACATTAAATGCAGAATAATAACAAGTTATATGGAAGATAGAAAGGTCTGCGAAATTAAATAAGAAAGGATGACTACCCAAAATTCGGTATCAGTGTCAAATGAACCGCTAAGTACAAAATTATAAAACTAAAAGAAATACAGTATCCAAAATATCTTTAAAATACAATGGAGATAAATAAAATATGAATCTGAAGAGAAGCATGATAAGATGGACTCCAAGCTCACCCTGAATCTCTGATCAGGGAAGAATCCGAACGAACAACGATCTGTATATCACGAACGAAAACCTATACTCGGATCTACACAAGGGAAAGTGTAGTTTGAGTACAAGTCACCGAAGCAACCCATACTCAGTAGGCTTCGAGGGCCCACTGATATGAGCACGGATGGGACCAATCATGCTATACCGATATTGCAAGGCGTAGCCGAGAGAATCTAAGGCTTGGGAAATACTAAAGAGCTAAATGGAGCTCCAACTGGTAACTATGTGGAACAACATAAGAAATCTCCAACGTCAACAATAGTTGATAATTTTCACATATCTTTACTTTTTGTATTTTTTTTCATCTGAATTCCTATGTCTCGTCATATGATTCGCATCATTTGGTATCAGAGCTTAGGCTAGTAATTCGTTCCATCGAATTACAGTCCTCGGTTCATAAATAAAAAATTCAAAAAAAAGAGGGAAATTTCGAAATTTTGGAAAATTTTCTAGAAATTTTGAGTTTTTGTGATAATTTTGTGTCCCCATAACGTTAATCTTGATTCCCTTGTGTTTTGAGTTAAGTATCTTCGATTTGGAGTCATTTTGGGGTGTTTTGGGGTGTTCACCATTGTTGACGTTGGAGAAAAAGAACTAGGGTTTGTAAGGTTGGAGTTTCGGGCATGGTTTTGTGCATTTTAAGTAGTTGTGTTTGTTCCCCATGACAAAAGGGAGAACATAGCGAAATTTGAGGGGAAACAGAGTTGTTTGAGTGTGGTTGGGTTTTTGGAAGTTACAACCATTCTTGAGTGTTCTTCATAATCTTGTGTGAAGAAGGTTGAGAACTAGGGCATTTGATCCATCATCCTTGAGTTGCACTATTCTTTGGGTGTTTAAAAGTTGATATTCTTCCTTAACAAGTCACTAGGAACCTAGGTATCAAGTTTCATTCAATCCGGGTTGATTTGGGAAAGCTGAAATTTTTTGTGTTCTTGGTATTTATGATCCATATTAGGTGTGTTTTGAGTTTGAAAAAAGTATTAGTATATGTAAATTACCATATAGGGCAAGTACATGGTCTATATTACAAAGTGGGACCCCAAAGGAACATTCCGAGGACTGTTTTATGGCTTGCTGTCAAAGACGACAGCTAGGCCACCCTAGACGGCGGTTCGCCCTCCCAAACAGCGGTCAAGGTACCTTAGAGGGTGGTCAAGGTAGGGTGGACAACCGTGGAAGCCTATATAAGTTGGTTTCTGTCCTAAACGGCGGTAGGGGCCTATAGACGACAATCCACCCTCACCCACGACAATTAAGGATGATTGAAAAGGGGTCCAAAAGTTATCGAATCTTTGTGGTATCAATCATCCTTACCTCATTTTAATTCCTTATTTCATTGTTTCATTTCTTTACTAGACAACTCATTTTCTTGGATTCTACAACAAGTTTTCAATTAGTATTTGTCGTACTTAGCTGTTAGTTAGTTCTTTGTGTCCGTCTTTTGTTTGTACTTTCTCTTAAGCTTTTTTTTAGATAATCATTGTTATTCTTGATTCAATTCTGGTCTTTTTTTATTAACATTGTTAGTTGACAAAATACCATTCTTCCACAAAGTATAAGCATCATTGTGAAGTGATTGGTCAAGTTAGTTTTTTATGAAATGTAGAAGAACGCCTTTAGGTACGTTGAGTGATTTCACTATGACAGACGTGAGGGTTTTATACTAACTTGTTTGTTGAGTTTTGCAGGTACAAAATTTATATAAGGTTTAAAATGTCATCGACGGATTAATCCTATAGTTGCGATGACAATAGTGAATATGCTTTACCGATGATGGTTCTGAATATGGTGATGAAACTCATTAATATGAAGGTGAATGCTATAAGGACTTTGAAAGTTCTTGTAGACTCGATGATGAGTATCAAGAATGTGAATACAAAGGAGAGTTCTATGAGGACTATGATGGTTCTTGTATACTTGAGGATGAGTTTCGCGAATATGAGTATGAGTCCAATGACGATAATATAGGATATTCGAGTTATAATGGTGCCTTCAAAGAAGGGGAGTCATTGAGTAAAGGGAATTGTGGAGCATCATTCTATCCCCCATCTTAAGCATTTTCCTATCCATCTCGACGGAATCAAAGGTTAAATGGGGCACCAACTTTAGGATGTCATATGGATCAAAGTAATAGTGTGGTAAACCAAGGGGCTCAAGGCAAGAGGGTCTCAATACGACCAATGTATAGTATTGATGTAAGTATATGTTGTTGTTCAGGGTTTGTGCTTAAATTTAATGATCATAACATCGATAACTACATTACACCTCGTGCGATCGAATGGTTGGGCCTCCCTTGGGTGAAGAGACGATACCCCTATTCGACTCCAGGTGGAAATTGGGTAGATAAGAGTGTAAAGGTATTTTTTGCTTGGCCAATATAAAGAAGACGTTTGGTGCGACATCCTTCCATTGCAAGGTTGTCAAATCCTTTTGGGAAATCCTTGGTTCGAAAAGCATAGGATCCCATTTAGTGTTTATTGGCATCACTATGCATGAGACCACAAATATAATTACCTTTTCCTGGGAAATCCACATCAAGAAGCATAGTGAGAGGAGTACATGTAATGAAAAAAGAGCATGACAAGGTCCTCCAATTATACCCGCAACTGTAGGCTGGAATTCCAAAATTGATAACAACTCCTTGTGAGGGTGAAACAAAGGAGTCTCCATTTGAAGCTAAACAAGATGCACCACGTGAGCTTGTCACTAGTGATTTGAACTTAGAGAGTGAATCCTCCACTCCTTGTACCCCTAAATGGTGGTTGGATGTGAGGGGATCTTCCATTCCCTCACCAGAAGTCCTTGGAACTTGTCTCAACTCCGATAAAATTAAGAGACAAAAGATTGAGAAGAGTAAGAGAGCATTATGTGGAAACTCTAGAGTGAAAAAAAGAGAGGTTGTGAGGAGTGACGTGAGTGAGTTTTCACAAGCCTAAACTAACTTTTCTTCTTCTAGCTGTTGTGATTCTTATACAGGTGTTCTCGGAAACAGGTCAAAAGACGAGCCTCATTGCATGGAGAACCATGAGGCCTTTGAAAGCATGACCCAAGGTTAAGAGTTCTCCAAAGACGATAGCCAAGATAATGAAGATTCTTCTTGTGTGCTTACATGTATGGTAGCTAAACTCAATACTCTGACTAGTGTAAAAAAGCATGTTATTGACTTGAGTGTGTATGTGTGATAGCTCACCTTTGTTAGGTAACTCTTTGTCTTGTATTGATGAGCCTTATATTTGTGGTGACTATGGAAGCACTTTGTTTTTTTAATGATAATGTCAATGTCATGAGTGCACGAACGCTAGTTGATCCTTTAGATGAACGAATTGACTTTCCTAAAGTCCATTTGTGTCCACCTAGTGTTAGTACTGGTGACTTGAATGGATCATTTCCATGTGTCAAGTTTAATGGCTCTTTGAATACTATAGATAATGTGGCTTGTGAAAGTGTTGGCACGTTAGTTAATCCTTTTGATGACCGAGTTGCATCTTCTAGTAATAGAGATTTGAGTCCACCTAATGGCCACACTGGTGATATGGATAGAAATACATTATCTTATGGTAGGGATGATCCTTTGGGTGAAAATAGTCTTGACTTGCTATATTATTTAAGGAAACCAAGTAGTAAGAGTCCCAATGATGTTGGTCCTAACTTTGATTCCTTTTATGATACCCCATCATTATTTGATAAATATGATAATGAATTTTTTTATTTTTGTGTAAACTTGAGTTGTGATTCAGTTGGTAATGATAGTGGTTCGTGTCAAATTAGGAGTTCTTCTCTTGAGAATGATTTTTCTGAGATAGTTGATTCTAAGTGTGAAAATAAAAGGCTTGAATCTTTTGAGTTAGCAATATTACCAATTAGCGTATTTTGTTTTCTTGTTGGTCAACTTAAGGTTGACAATGACCCACTACATGAGGAGTTGGGCAATATGCTTAGTGAACCTCATTGTAGCGAAAGAGTTACTAGATTTGATCTTGAGAATAGTCATGTAAAGTGATTAGATGATGATTCTTATTCCTTGACGTATGATTTCCTTTTTAATTCTTATAAAAAACTAATGATTTGGAGTATGATTTCAAGGATAATATTTTATTTGATGACTACATGGCTATGGGTGATGTACCTAGTGGGATGTCTGGTAGTGTTGGACATATAATTTCTTTTGGAAGTTATAGTTTGTTTAACAATCCACTATTGGAAGATGACACACTTTTCAATAATGGAACCCTTCTCTTAGGAAATGGCAGTACATTAGTTGGAAACGATGGTGTGTAGGAGGAAGGTGATATGTGTACTGTAATTAATTCTTCATCATTTAGTACCCCCTTTATGAGTCAAGTTATGACGTACTTACACAAACAAGTACTCCTACTCATGTAGACACATTCGATGAAGTTCATTTAAGAGATACCTTCCTATACTACCTATTTGCATATGACGATACTTGTGTTAACTTAAAATATATATTGTATGCAAGTATAGCTTCCCTTAGGGCAATTAGGTGTCCTTTAAACCCAAATAATTGTGAGACTTTCCCATTTGACCCCGATGATAATTTTAATATGAGAGTTAATTTGGGTGAGCTTGGTCAAGATACCAAGCAAGAATTAACTTGGGAAAGTCCATGGTACCGTCTAAGTATCAACCCCGCGAGTATTACTTACTGCCACCTTCAAAGGGATAGGCAAGTTCTAGTATGTATTTGGACTCCATGTGGAAGCCCACTC
>JBDJHY010237415.1:0-10903 GCA_039654485.1 Withania somnifera
ATAAGTCCCTGAGGGTTCGATAATCCGGCTCGCAAGAGCCACTATATTACTTGTACGATCGCGTACACTTGCGTGTGTGTTTGGATGCAACACTTACCATACCAACATTCGAGCTTTCCATTATGACTTATGTCAACAGTTAACAAATATCAATATGAATCTATTAACTACCGAATCACATCCTTAGCCCATTTGAAAATAAGCCTCCTGTCCTAGTCCATCCCACAACTCATAGGGTAAACCCTACTCATTTTGCTATGGCTTCATTGAATGATTCCATAATATCTTGTTAGTTCCCACCTCATAAGTTTGATTTCTGTAAGAAAGGGTACATCAAAAGTAAAAGAGAGTCGAACTCGTGAAGTGGATACTAACAAGAATAGGCCAAGGTAATCCAAGAACGATACCAAAAATTGTATATTCAATAGCAATGAAGTAGGTAAATAAATAAACACACAATTATTAATGTAAACCCTTAAGCACCCCATCCTACTGGAAGGTAGAAACAACATAGAAAAACATGGTATAATATGATGAAATATTAATAAAGAAAACTCGTACGCTCCTACCCCAGCCCTTGAGTCCGATAGGTAGAACCACATGGAAGACCTTATAACATTTACCTCTATTACCCTCATATACCCCTCTTCTGGTCACCCTTGATCCCTGATCGGTAGGGTCTGTGGGAGGCTGCATCCTACGTACAACTAATTCATTAACTAAAAAGCACTTATGCAACATTAATACCTCTATCAAATGATATAAATATAAATCGAACAAAAATAAGCTATATTAGAATCTCTAGCTGGTCCATATAAGATTTACTGTCAATGAATGAGTCCAGCCGCGACTGCTACTATATCCAAAATAACATCAATATCTAGCTCATGACCACGACCATGGATAAGAATAACTCAATATAGGAATTAACTCATTGTTAAGCCTTTTATCATTTAAAATGGTAAATCAACTCAAGTTTTACCCATTTAAGGCTTACAATAATGAAAACCGGCTCATACATAATATCTCAATAAATCCTGTCGGCCCTTCCATGACACAAATTCTACAAAAAACATAACCAACCAATTTAAATATCCGAAACTCACAGATATTTTCCATAAATCGATCATCAATGTTCCAAAGTCATGGAAAGACCACTCAAGGTCAAGGGCAAAATAATGGCAAAATAACAACCATATGTAGCCAAGAAGCGGACTAAAAGAGAAGACAGGGTCATGAGTGCCAACCTAGAAATACCAACCCAAGGATGTCTATTTATCACAATTATCTCCCATATAGACCTAGTCTGAGATCATAAGCATAGCCTACCTGTCCTCCGATGAAGCACTTGTAAATATAACATAGAAGAAAGCTCGGACTGCTCTACAATAGCCAAACACACATAAATAAACTCCAACGACCACTCAACTACAAAAACATAATTAGATGTTAATAGGAGTTCAATGATACCCATGAAACTATGAAAATAGTCAGGGTCAAAATATGGGTCAAAATGGGCCAACGGGTCCTCAAACTCAAAAACTTGAATGAAGGGTATCAAAATATTCCTCACATCATAGGAAAAATTTACCCAAATTTTGAATCTAAACCAAGAAAGAATGAATATTGAAATCAAGAAACAAAGTGAAGAAATAAACATGGAAATTTTGGAGATTCTTGGTGAAATTTGATGAAATAAACGTGAGAACTTACCAATAATCAATGGAGAATCAAAGAAATCAAATTTCGAAAATGATCTATGATATTATGAGATGACCCAAGTATTTTAATTGTGTTTTTGAGAGGTTGGAGAAGTAAAAGATGAAGACAACGGTTGAATATTCGGTATTTCAGCTATTTATTGTTGTACTAGACGTTAGCGCCATCTGCGCTACCTAGCGCGATCATGCTAAAGGACTAGAAATTGATTTAGCTCTAATAGTCCAATGAGGCTTGATCACGCTAAAGAAAAAGGGAAAAAGGGAAATTCGGTTCTTTGGCGCCATCACTGTTGAAGGAGTGCTGGCGCTAATGGCTCCCCTGAGCACGATCGCTCTAAGGGCTGTCAGTGCCAAGGAATGCGTTAATTCTAAGTCGGAAGAAGAAATTTGACATAATTGTGCCATAACACCGAGATTGCTCTAAATGGGGTGATTTTTGGGAATTAGCATGATCGCTCCACCATACCGCAATCATGCTGAACAAAAGTCAGTTGCATCAATAGCTGAATCTACAATATTTTTGGGATAGAATTTATGTCTCCGGGACCAAATGGGGTCTGATATACACAAAGAAAATATGCCAAATTACATGAAAACTATATTCCGGACTCAATAGCGTAGATGAATTTCTGATCCGAGGTCGTTTTGATGAAATATTGACCAAAGTTAATATTTTGCCAAAATAACCAACTTTCTATCAAGTACTCTAAATGAGCTCGATTGGATCGGAACTCGAACGAACAAATCACCTAATCCAAACTTGACATTGCAAAGTTGATGGCATAGTCGGATTTTTAATCCAAGGCTTCGATCACAAAATGACCACTTAAGCTCCAAAATGGCGACATAAAGAATATAAAACACACAAAATAGCACCAACTCAAAACTATTGCTTCCAACTCAAATCAACAACCTATCTAGACTAAAATTGATGTTTTGGAGCTAACAAAAATATCAGAATTCAATTTTGAGATTATTTTCATAGAGTGTTTAATAAATTCAATGATTTTTTAATAAAGGCTCTAAAAGGGTAAACAGAAATAAACCAAAAAAAATGACCCAAAAACCAAACCATCATTTCCGATAAGTCATAAATGACTTATTCTCTAGAATACAAGAAAATGCAAAACGCAAAAATGACTGAAAAGGTCATTACAATCTTCTCATGCATAGCATTTGTCAAACTCTTGTTTGGTGTACCACGTGAATGTTAGTTCAGACAAAATATGAATAAATAATCTCATAATGAGAGAATCATTATATGTAATGGCCCTTAAGGGTCACTTTTTTATCTTTCTTATATAATTAACATTTTTCTTTTCAATAGTTTCCCCAAGTTATACTGGATCAGTTTATGTAATTAGTTTTAAAACGGGAGAGAAAAGTCGTAAGTTTTGAGCAAATCTCATATTTTAAATCCTGCAAGTTAAAATAGTTAACTTTGTTCAATATTCAGAGTATTGAGTCTCAAAATGGAATTTGGTTAGCTCCACCAACTCTGATATATAAAATTTGATCTACAGAGACCTTTGTTTTCAATTTTAGACTTTTCATGGTGATTTTAGCCCATTTGATGAGATAAAATTCAGTTTTAAGGCCAAAATTTGACTTTAATTTGATGATCGAGCCCTCATATTAGAATTTTATCAATCCTATAAGATTTGGGAGGTTGTTTGGTCTCGAAGAAGGTTCAAATGGTGTTTCAGAGGTTCCCGATGCGTATTAATATTTTTGAGTAAAGTTTATGTTTTACAATCATGGTGAATATCAGGTTAAGGAGATCTCTGATTGTTATTTTGGTGATTCTATTGGGTCTGGATTATCGTTTGCACTAAAATGGTTTTTGTATACATAGTTCCAAATGAATATTGAAAGTTCGTATGAAAAGTAGTGAATAAATTACACTTTTTTATCAGGTAGTTGTATAAAGTCATATGAGCCACCATATGAGTCGTATGACATCATACAAACCAAGGGGCCATTTCATAGAAACTACACAAAGGGCATACGAACCATATGAGGCTATATGGGTGTCAAGACCAAAAGTTCGGGTTATGATGACGTCTACAATTCCCTGGTAGACAAGCCTATCCCTACAGAATGAAGCTACTCGCGATGTGCAATGGGCCATGGACATTCATAATCAACAAATTTGGTAAAAACATAGTCAAATACATAAATACAGGAAGTAGAAGAAAATATATACAACCCTAATCCCAAAACCTAGAGTCAGTGAAACATGTGGCTACTAACAGAGTAACCACGAGATAAATATATACAAATATAGCCCATATAAAAGAAATACTACACAGGGCCTGCTATAAAAAAAATAAAAAAGGCTACACAACATGGAAGCCACGATCAGCTCGAACATCAAAGCTCACCGTAATCTCCGCAGATTAGCAATATCTACCTAACATGACCGTAGCAACTCCAATAACCCCTACCGATATCTACACTATAAAAACGGTACAAATGTGCAGCATGAGTACCAGGCACGGGTACCCAGTAGGCATCATAGGCCGATCTAGCTAAAATAAAGTACAAGTAAGAAATGCAGAGGAAAGTAAAACAGGTCAAAGATAGTAAGAAAGCAGAAATAAGCTAACTATTATCATAGAGGGTAATAAGAGATGAAGTGTAACTAATATCAACGGGGTCTAAGTATAGGACTCTATAGGAAATCACAAACACGATCATCGCTTATGGTCACTAACCACCATCCGTAAAACTTGAAATTGAAGTAAGGGAGTGCACCTGAACACCTGTCAAGAGCCAATACTAATGCGACCATAAATGTATCACAAGTAAAGTAAGTAAGGTGTAATACAACTAAGTGAAGAATTGGAAATAATCATATTAAAACCTACCTGACGCTCCATCTTGTCAGTAGGCACAAACAACAAAACAAACCTACAGTGATCCCCCCTTAAGCCCAGTGAGCACAAACAATGTGAGAATAAATGCATATGGGTGTTGAAAAGTAAATCTGATAAATACCGACTAGTGCCTAAGCCATACCGAAACATGGGTTTCCGGCCCTTAGTCCAACCATACCAAATTGTGGGGTACCTGACCCTTAGTGCCAACCATACCAAATTGTGGGTTCCCTGACCCTTAGTTCTAAACCATACCAAATCGTGGGGTCCATGACCCTTAATGCCAATAATGGGGGTCTTCTCCCCTTTAGTACCACAAGTGACCTTCTGAGTAATAGTGTATCATCTGTGATAGTTAAAAAATCTTCATGTTATATTTGAGAATAGCGTCATACCATTGGGTGGTTGTGGTATACCTATAAGTAAGAAAATCTTTGCTTTTATTAGTTATTAAGCCAGGAAAACCTTTAATTTTAATTGCTTAATTGAGAATATAAAGCTACCATAGCCCCAGGGCATGCCGGTGCTCAATCTACCAGAACTGACAATGTGAGGATGCATGATCACGACGCCACTATGGTAAAAAGTCAAATACAAGGGAACTAGCAGACTGAGATCGGCCAAAGGCCACTAGATGAGAACTCATCTCACTCGCTCGACATAAAGGATCAAACTAAGCCAAAAGGTATGAGGCCACCTCCGACAAGACCAAGATAATCACATATAACCCACACTGTTTACGTCTCTCTACGGGACCCCCGAAAGCTAGCAAAAGAATAAGAACTCATCTAATTTGAGGCCATCAACTTAACAACCACCCACACAGCTAGCCATATCAACAAACACAACACTACTCCCAGTCTATAAGAAAAGTAAACCTATACTACTTGGGTACCAACGAGAATCCTTAAAAAGCATGCAATGTGACCCGATGCTCCAAACACAACAAAAATACCCAAAATTATCAAATTATAAATCTAGGGGTCAAAATATGAAGATTAAGATTCATATTGCTAAGTCCAATTTGGTCGAAAACGGGCATAAAAACTAGCTAGTGGGCCCCGTGGCTTAAAAAATAAGCTAAAATACTAGCACGAAGGCCTCAGCTCAAGGAGCGTGTGGTTCAAATTTGAGATCAATTGGACCACCGAAAGATCCTCAATTGCCCAAGAAATGATTTTGGAAAAGTGCAAAACATTGCATCTCCAACAAGCTGAAACGGGAGGATTTACGTACTGGGAATCAAATATAACTTGATCACAGAGTGAAGGCAAGGAAAACTCACCAAAACTTAATCTAAATTAACTGAGAAATTGAAAGAAAAAGAAGAATTCAACCGTATCCATTAATGGAGGAATTTATAAGCTTTAGGGAGGAGAAAACGCACTTATAGAAGGTGGGGGGGATCAAGGCCAACCTCCCCAAGGACCCCTTTAACGCTAATTGATGAAGCCCCAACCGATTTTTTTAGAGAGAGAGAAGTGAGAGAAAAAGATAAGAGAAAATGGATTGAAATTCCGAGGTCTGTTGTTATTTAACTTAACACGATGAAGCGTGATCACACTGAACCACTGCGATTATGTTAAAGGAGGAAAAAGTGGAATTTGTATGATTGCAAATCGGGGTAGCACATTCACATTAAAGGGAGATGCTAGAAATTACCAAGATCATGGTACGGTAGCATGATTGTGCTAAGAGGGAGGGGAAGCTGAATTACTGTGATTACGCAAGGAGAGCACAATCGCGCTGAGTTCCTGGAATCTGCAAAAAATTCTACAATAGCAAAACTTCCAAACGAAGGCATGAAATCAATACGGAGTTAAATACAAAAATAAATGAAATATACATTTTGAGTGAAAAACATATTTTAGACCAACAGAGTCATCGTAATGACCAACATAAGTCATTTAAATAAAAAAGACCCAGAACCAAAATCAACCAAAAGGAGCAATCTTTCAACTTTCCACAAATGGTCACAAAATAAACCAAGATACCTCAAGAAGCGATCTAAAGGTCTAACTAGCCTAAAATGAACATTATGGAGCTGATAGAATCGTTGGAATTTTTATTTGACGCTCCGATCACCAAAAGACCACCTAGGCTCCAAAATAAGCTTTGGCTAAGCTTAATTTCCACAGAAAAGCTAAAACTCAAAACTAGAATCTCGAGACATGAACTTAAGGTCCATCTAGTTTAAAGTTGGCATTATGAAGCTAATGGAATTTCTAAAATTCAACTCTGAGCGCGTTTACTAAGAATTCACTCTTAAATTCCACCATTTAAGGTTAAGCCTCTAAAATAGGGAAATTGATATAACAGGCTATATAGCCACCAGGGAACTAAAATAACGGTTAACTTGGGACAGCTAACAAAAATCTTTAAACACAAAAAAGATGAAAGGCAAGTAAATGACGAAACAAGCCATTAAACAAAATCGTAGTCCTTCAAGAGCTCAACCCACCCCCGCTATCTCAAGTTCTGACTAAACTGAGGGGGTCAGCATAAATCCTCAATGGGCCCCATTCAGCTAGTGCCTCTAGATCATAATTACAAAAACTACTGCCACCAACTCCAAGTTATGGGTGGGGTAGTTGCGGTTGTGATCCTTCAGCTTCCTTGACGTATAAGCTATGACATGACCCTTCTACATCAGAACACAACCTAATACAACACCCAAAGTATCACAATATACTGCATACGGCTGACCCTCAACTAGGAAGACAAGAATTGAAGCATTAGTCAGCAACTTCTTCAGCCTTAAAAAGCTGGATTTACACTAAACTGACCACTGGAAAGGCACATCTTTCCTTATCTATCTAGTCAACGGTGCTAGTAAAAAAGAGAAACTCTAAAAAAAAAAATACCCAGCTAGCCTGAGAAAATTGCAGATCTATGTAATAGAGGTAGGTCGAGTCCAATCGCACATTGCGGCCACCTTAGCCGGATCAACACTAATGTCAGAACATGACACCACTTGTACTAGAAATGAAAAATTATCTAGACAAAACTCACACTTCGAGAACATAGTGTAGAGCCACTCAGTCCTTAAAGTCTACAATACAACCCTTAGGTTCTCTTCATGCCCTTCTCGACTCCGCAAGTAAATCAATACGTTATCTATAAAACGATCACAAAAGAGTCTAAATAGGGCCTGAACACGTGGGTCATCAGTCCATAAAGGCTTTAGGGGCATTAGTCATCCCAAACGACACCACCAAGAACTCATAATGCCTATATCTCATCTAGAAAGCTGTCTTCGGGACATCCTGGGCCTGAATCCTCGATTGGTAGTAGCCGGACCTTAAATCGACCTTAGAGAATACTGTGGCTCCCTAAAACTGATCAACTAAATCATTAATATGTGGCAGGGGATACTTATTCTTAACTGTTACCTTATTTAACTTTTTATAATTGATACATATCCACAGAGAACCTATCTTTTTCTTCATAAACAACACCAGGGCACCCCACCGCGGCATGCTAGGATGGATAAAACCTCTATCAAGCAAATACTACAATAGAACACTCAACTCTTCAAACTCAAATGGGTCCACATAGTTAGGATTAATAGAAATGGGCCTGGTGGCTGGCTCAACCTCGATAGGAAAGTCTATAGCATGCTCTGGTTGGAGGCTAAGCAAATCGACCGGCACAGATCAGGGGAGGGGGACTCAGCACTAACATATCTAACATGGGCCAAATAGGTAGAGCAACCTCGAGCAACAAGTCTATAGGCCTGATAATTAGAAATAACCCAAATCGAAGGATAGCTAGTAGGACCACACCATACTACTGAGGGTACACTGGGCACACACAAAGTCACAGTCTTGGCATAACAATCCAGAACCATAATATGGTAGGGAGATAACAAGTCCATTCCCAAAGTCATATCAAAATCTAACATATCCAACTTAATCAAATCATCTCGAGTGTCATGACCTTGAATAGTCTCTAGACAGGACCTATATACTTGATCCACTGCTAGGGCTATGCCTATAGAGGTAGATACTCTCAAAGTTACAAGTAACTGCTTACTAGAAGCACCCAACCACAAAGAAAAGTGTAACAGACACATTAGACAAGGTATATCTCAGATCAAATAAAGTTAAGGCGGAGTACCCAAGAATAGAAAACATACCAATGATAGCTGGATCTGAATCCTCAGCCTTGGCCTTATCTAGAATAATGTAAATCTAACGTTGGCCACCACCTTGTTATGGATCAAAACCTCTACCTCTAGCCCTTGCTCTCCGAACCCCTCTCTTAGCTTGTCATGCGGCTGGTGGACTACCTCTAGCCAGTGGCACTACTTAAGTGGCTGGGATGGCAAAGCTACAACCTGAGTGGACCTACGTCAAGGAAAATCCTGAGAAAAGTGGCCCCTATTGCCACACTCATAGAAACCCTCTGTAACATAACTCTGGGAGTCCTGAGGAAGTATCTATCAAAATCACAAAGGAAGTATGGGTGGTCCTAGGAACAAACTGAGCCCAATTGTCCCCATGATAGTTGGGCTAACTCTATTGACCTACGATCCTTGAACACCCACAACTACTGGCTAGCGGCACCCTCTAGCATATAAGAGGTGAAATCAGTCCCGTGCTTAGCCAATAACTCTAATATAGTCAGACTCTCCTTGCATACGAAAATAAACTCATTTTTTTCTTGCCTTTATTCTTTTGAGAACTTGGAAGGGGCAACGAAATAGTCTAACATCTTCCATACCTCTGATAGGGGTAAGGCAAGAATTGGTGCTGGTATCGGTATAGGAGTAGTGGTAGTAGTTTGAGATAAAGAGGTCAGTGGATCCAGTAGTGATGTTGGAGATGTTGATACTGGGGGAGGTGGTGCACCCTTGTGTTGCTTCCTGAGCAGATGACTGGGGTCTATTAGTCTATGCCCATCAAGCATCTATAGCATCTTCCATAATAGATATCTAAAGCTGGCAGGTGGTGGCTGTGCAAACGGTGGTGGCGGCGGGGAGAAGCCTCGGTCTGTATAGCAGCTGGGGTAATAGGAATTGGCTGAGCATCATCCCCTACCCCCACTTGACCTGCTGGGGGAGGGTAGCGATCTACAGGAGAACATCTGTATGCACCATCTACAAAAAAGTGAATCCAAGTTGTGTTTTCAGAAATAGTACAAATATCAAAGTACGATAGGGTTCAATAGGTGAAAGTGTTTCTTATGGCACCTTATCCTTTTGAAGATTGGATGCAGATGTCAACACACCAATCCGCAGGACTCTACTAGGCACTTGCTCCAATACCAAAGTGACCGGTGAACCTGGGTTGTGATACCACTCTGTCACAACCCAATATTTGGGTTATGATGATATCTACAACCCCCATTAGATAAGCCTATCCTTACAACTCGAAGCCACCCACAATGGGCCATGGACACTCATGATCAACAAATCAGGTAAAAACATAGTCAAATTCATAAAATACAGGATGTAGAAGAAAATATATACAACCCAAATCCAAAAACCTAGTGCCAATGGAACATATAGCTGTGAACAGAGTAATCAAGAGATAAATATATACAAATATAGCCCTTACAAAAGAAATACTACACAGGGCCTACTATTAAAAAAATAAAAAGGTTAAACAACATGGAAGCCATGATCAGTTCGAACGTCAAAGCTTATCGTAGTCTTCGTAAATCAGCAATATCTACCCAACATGACCTTGGCAGCTCCAATAACCCCTACCAGTATCTACACCATAAAAATGGTAAAAAAGTGCAATATGAGTACCAAGCACGGGTACCCAGTAGGCATCATCGGCCGATTTAGCTAAAATAAAGTACAAGTAAGAAATGCAATGGAAAGTAAAACAGGCCAAAGATAGTAAGAAAGTAGAAATAAGCTAACTATTATCATAAAGGGTAATAAGAGATTAAGTGTAACTACTATCAACGGGGTCTAAGTATAGGAATCTATAGGAAATCACAAACACGATCATCGCTTATGGTCACTAACCACTATCCGTAAAACTTGAAATTGAAGTAAGGGAGTGCACCTGAACACCAGTCAACAGCCAATACTAATGCAACCATAAATGTATCACAAGTAAAGTAAGTAAGGTGTAAATGCAACTAAGTGAAGAATTGGAAATAATCATAGTAAAACCTACCTGACGCTCCATCTTGTCAGTAGGCACAAACAACAAAACAAACCTACAGTGATCCCCCCTTAAGCCTAGTGAACACAAACAATGTGAGAATAAATTCATATGGGTGTTGAAAAGTAAATCTGATCAATACCGACTAGTGCCTAAGCCAAATCGAAACATGGGGTTT
>JBDJHY010237426.1:0-12000 GCA_039654485.1 Withania somnifera
ATCTATCCCGGTAGTAGGCATGAAAAATCTACATGTTAATTTCACCTAATCACTACCAGGGCCTATTAGGTCACTTTACAGTAATCTCTGCTAGGTCTCATAGTTCTTTACATACCAATCCCTGATTATTGATCTCGGATTTAACCATCTACGCCAAGTCTCAGGTTAATTAAATGGATCTCCAAATCTTTGTCGTAATGTTCTTTTCCTAATCTCTACCCCCACCAAGGCAAGTAAAGATTATAGGGAAAATTTATTGCATGCACTCATTAAAAATCAATCAATATGAATATCCCTACGATACATGCATTCACATCATTCAAGAATCACTAAGTGTACCTAAACCTACTTTATTAATCAGTCATGGTTCTCACAACTGTAGCTGTGGTGTTTATTTATTCATGTTTATGTTATTATCATAAATAATCAGTAAAAAATTAATGATAATAACACTTATTTTTGATGAATAGTAACTTGTAACGATGAAGATGAAAAAGTACCTTTGATTCACAGGAAAAGATGTAAAACTCACAAAATATATTAACGCAAACATACAAGTAAAAATGAATATAGGTGCGTAGCCTCGATAAAAACCCTAAAAAGAAGTATATATAAGGGAATCTAATTCTGGATATAACAAGAGACTATGGTACGACTTACTTGGGAGGGTGGTGGTACGATCAGTACCAAGACTATACAGTCCCTTCCCACGTGCTCCTATACTTTGCATATTTATTCAAGTCTTTCATCCTAACGCTCAGACAATCTATACCAACTTAGTGCAATCCATAACGCCTTCCATACTGAAACACTTGAGCTCTTAACTAGTCATTTCATTAGGTTACCTTAACACGAGCATTAGCATGGACTGTACTGTCCTGACCCAGTCCGTGCTGCCTTTCATTCCACGTGCGTTAATAATTTTTTCCACTAATATCTTCAAACCTCTTATGATATGCTTTGGTACTGTCTGTACCATGATAGAATGACCCGTATCTGCAATCGTGTTGGCATAGTTGGTCTAGTTTTCCTTATCTTAGCATACAGTTCTTATCAAGAGCATTACTAAGTCCGTCCCTAACCAGTACGACCCATGTCACCCACCGTCTCTCAACACTTAGCACAATTTTTATCATTTTCTCCCATTTTCTCTAGGTATTCGAATTCCTTACAAACATGAAATAAACACATAAAATTCACAATATGTCACTTAAAAACAACCTCAAATCCTTTTTTTTAGGCGTTGATAGTGCCGTATTTTACAGGCACATCAGCACCCTTAACTTAGAACCGTTTCTTGTCCTCAAGAGACAAAATAAAGCAACACAACACATAAGTACAAGGGTACTAGTACAGGTACAACAATCAAAATTAAGTTCAATCTAAATCTTTCATGACACCCCTCAATCACAATATCAAAAACTAGTTGTGCATTATCAAATTGACTCAAAGGAACACCCTAGGATCTATGAATGATATTACACCATTAACATGCGACATAACATACATTGAAGACATTGACTTAACCAATTAACCAACAAATAATGCAACTAAGTTACTCTCACAATCAAAGAAGTCCCTCCCACATTGAATAAAACATCGATATGGGACTAAACAAGAGCACTCACTCTCACAAACGAATTCAACCCGCCGTGTGTACATAAACCATGGGTTTGCCCTTATTTTCAACACCTAGTCCTTCAAATAGTCTATTTTGTATCACTATATCATTTTTTGTCTTGTAACATAGGCTCAGGCTTGGGTGTGGTATATTTGGGAAACAGTGAAAACCCTTTTGGCACTACACTATTTAATGCATCTATTCCTTTTTCATATTTATTTTCCCCTTTATTTATTGTATTACAAGTGTGACACTTTTCTCTTTTTTCTTTATCATCTTTCTTTCTTTTTATTTCCCATATTTTTTTATTATTCAATACGTTTCTTTATTTTAAATCTTTGCACTGCACCTATCTTTCTTTTAACTTTAATTAACCACTTATTTTTTCTTTCCGCCTATTGCTCTCTGCCACCCTCATTGTACCTACCTCAATTTAGTCTTTTAGCCTGAATTGAGGTATAGTTCCCTCGGAGGATCCATGGATGAATAAAGGAAGTATAAACTTAGAACAATAATGCTAATAGGGTTCAAAAAAGAAAAAGGCTTAATAGGATAAAAATAGGGATAAAGAGGTACATTTTTGCATTTGATTTGATCTTTTTGGCTACAGTGGACTAAATAAATAAAAATGTGCTATGATCATTTTCTAAACAGCTTGCCTACAACATTGTTACGACTAATGGGCCAAGTTCTAGCTTGTACTCACAAGGGGACTTGGAATTAAAACCACACACTCTCATGGGATCTAACTACACCATCTACTATTAATGGTGAATATAAGTCCTAACTAATGTTCTAGTCGACAAGTCAATATGTAAAATGTCATAAACAAATCCTAAGGGTCAATTTTTAGTCTACAGGTAGCCACAGTAAAATAAAATTTTTGAGGGGGTCCAAATTTACATATATGATCAAAATAAGTGCATTTTCTCATTTGAATCAAAACAGGCTACAAACTACCAACCTAGACCCTATACTTATACACAACACGAGAACACAAAAATAAAACACAAATAAATAACCTAAATATGCCGGTTCAACTAATTATAGATAACACTTAAACGAAAATAAATGCAGCAAGGAAAACCTGTAAGGGGGAAGAATGCCCCACCCCTAACAGAATCTGGTTCATAGTCCCAATGGACCATCACAATAAATAAAAAATGAATTACATGGAATATAGACATACCTATGAAACTCTAGGCATAGGTACTTGGATCCAATAATATTGGGTCTCCCAAAAGATCATCGCCCGTCATAATAGTGGTGCTAGGTGGCACCATGGTAGTACTCTTAGTAACTGGGGAATTAATGGCATCTTCAGATACCGGTAGTGGCTCATCAAAGTGAATATCAATCGGTGGTGCTGTAGGTGGCCTAAATTTCATAGCACCTGAGGAAGCCCTAACTCTATAAGTATCAACCTAGCTAGAGAATCTATCCTGATGCTCCTTATATGACTGCATCAACTCCCTATAAACTCTCTCCTTAAGTGTATGCTGCCTCTTATCTATGTCGGTTGGGTCATTAATATTTAGGCATGTAGATGCTCTATTACCTAATGAATGAGCAACCTATTGATATATATGTGGGATTGGGGTCTTCAGATTACGTAGCTCTCTCTAATCTCAATGCAGTAATCTTCTGTCTTACTGGTTACATATCTAGAGTCTGGAACGCATCAAACCTATAAGAGGTCCGGGCCTTGAGTCTATCAATCGTCTTGTTAGTAAACTCCATCTTAGCATTATACTTCACCTAATATCTACACTCAATATTATAGATCTCCTTCTCCATATTCAGAGTCATACTCTCTACCATTTGATCAAGGCGGGCCTCAGTATCATGTAACCTACACACCAACTCGACCACAAATGGATAGGGCACTGAAACCTCTCCATATTCTTCTGTATTATTCATGTTTACCTCTGACTTAGGTTCCACAAACTTAGGTGCAATAGAAGAGTCAGTCATAGCAGCAGACTCAACCATGTTTGAACCAGTTGGTGGAAACTCAGAAACCTTAAAATCGGGGGTTGCTGCAGTGACATGCTCAGGAGAAGAAATTTACTCTATAGAACTTGAGGGTGGGTCCTCAAGTATATATATCACTGGTGCTGTAGGTATAAGATCATATACAAAAACTCCAATGCATTGGTATACCCCCAGGAATCACAAGTGAAAGCTAATGCCGAGCTAGCTGGGTTGCTGCTTCTAGAATTCCATGTAATACTCTCTCTCATTGAATAGGATTAATGGGATCCTTAATTAAAGAGATATTAGATGTAGTCCGCAGTGCTCTCCTCCTATTAAAGTTATTAACCTTCAAAAGGTCAGCTTTTACTAGAATAGCCTTAATCAAGCATGGATAAATATAGGCTTTACCTTCGTCCAAAGAATGGTCCCGATCTCCTATACTATAAGGAGGTCTATATTGATGTTTTAGCATTGAATGATGCAAGCAATTAGAATAGATTATCATTAGTCTTTGACATCAACTAGGAGTGCACTACTAGCTATTAATATTTCTCTATAAAACTAAGTGATGCCTTTGAAATCTTTCTTTGACCAGAAATCCACAAGGAATTAGCACGAGATTGTGCTATCTACTTTGAAATACATGTTAACACATCTTCTTGATATACCAGATGTTTTTTAAATTCTTTACCTTCCCAATCTGATGATCGAACTCAGGTGTAGTAGCTGGAGGTATCAAATCCAACATAAATAAGAACTTGTGAATAGTAGACATTCGTATGTCGACAAGATTACCCCAAACATGTACCATGTGGACTGCCTTAACTCTCTTAGCAACTGTCTTTCCCTTCTTCAATTATTTTGTCCCCTATAACCTAATATAACCTCATCGCGTATTTTTCATAGAACTCTTGGATCATCGAACCATAATAATATCCAACAGGTTTGAAACCCATTGCTACCACGTCTTCTTGAATATCCTTAAAATCGCTAGCACATTACCCTAAAATTTCAATACAAACCCGTTCCTTATCAATAATAGGTTTCCTTAATGTTTTGCCTAGTCGCTCCATCCCTTTGTTATATATTTCCTGACCCTAGTATTTCCATCTATTTAGAATCACAGGATCATATTGTTCTTCCAAACTAAGTTCTTTGGAACCCATGTCCTCTTGCCCCTCATCTACAGTGTAGTTTTGTTCAGTCTCCTCATAAGGGTCATCAGCTGAACCAACCTCCTAGCCTTTCTCAACCTCAATGACATCATCTTAGGCCTCCTCAAACTAGGCCAGAGTGTCTTGCTTATCAAATAATCCTCAGTAGACCCCTCCACACTAGGCCCTTTAGACCTGGTCTATCTCAGTGGGTGTGGAGCAAGTATTACGTGAGCTCTCGGCACCATGCTTAGACTCTGAGGTGTTAGAGGTGAAGTTATCTCTTGTATTTTTTTTCTTGGCTTAGCCATTATACTTGAAAAAACAACCCAACATCACCAAAGGTTAGTGTAAAAATTTAAAAAAAGAAACCAAAAATTACATGTTACTAGTTACATTTGTTCCGGAAGAGGACTTAGTACATTTAGATTCAAGGGGGTACATACCTTACAGTGGTCATGCCCTTCTTCATCTTCAATTTCATTTCAGACACTTCACCAAGTGTTGGGGTATGAACCCCAGTACAATACGTACCAGTGTGGTATGGATCGTGTTGAGTCTTGTACCACTTGGGAGGGTTTAAAATTTGATAAGTTATTTACCAAGGGCCATGGTATGGTCGTACACCTTCCTTCCTCCCATCCTTTGGAAAATTTCTCATATGGTTTGAGTTCAAAAAAATTTTTAGTTTGTAACTCACTGAATCCGTTTCGTATTGATTTTACGTGTGCATGGTCGGATTTATAACTCATACATCTCAATACATGAAGGGGTTGTTACTTCAAAATCTCAGTATATAACATATAAATACATATCATCATTGGGTTCACAATGAATTACATGACCCTCATATTCACAAATAACATATTACCAGGCTACTCAGACTTTGGATGGAGTAAAAATTAGAATGATTGGTTTTTATGGCAAGAAAAAAAATGCAAAGCCATTTCTAATGTGCAATGAAGTAACACCCGCAGCTTCAGAGGTGCATGACACCCAGAAAACCTACACTATCCAATTTCAAACACAAACCCAATGTATATTAGTTCAAAACGATTTTCAAAGACTCATAAACTCTCATTGAATTCATAGATCAAACTACTTCCCCTTTATATACCCACACCAATAATATACAATACAAGCAAAATATTCAATTACTAACCAAATCTAACCAAAGTACACCTTTTAATCTACTCTAACCATGAAAAAAACATTAAAACCATAAAATACGCTTACTTTAATTAATGAGCAATGAATCAAAGTGAATGATTTTTGGAGTACTTTGTGACAAGTGTGAATGCTCAACATTTTGATCTAAAACTTGAAAACACTTGTGTTGGTTTGTGTGCCTATGTTTCAGGAATGGGGAGGATTTTATGGATGAAACTAGAATGATTTAAGGGAGTTAGTACATTATGGAAGTCTGATAGAGTGATATTTCTTCAAGGGAAGGTAATCATTCTTTTAAAATGAGAAAAATGGGTGAACAAAACCCTTTTAAAGCATTTGAGGAAGTCGGGTCAAAATTGTGGGTCGGGTCATTTAAATAACTGCCCCAGTTAGTAAGGAACTCATGATGCACCTTACTAGTGTGGTATGGTCCATGTCACAAGCCATGGTACCTGACTTAGCATGTTTCAAGTATTAAATAACCGTCCCTGGGGTATGGTGTCCAGGATGGTATGTACAATCTTGGTATGGTTTGTACCAATGGTCGTACCTTTGTACTTCATTAATTTTTTAGGAGTTTTTGGACTTACCTAGGGCCAAAACCATTGGTACGGTCCATACCTATGGTCGTATGGCTTTAAAGACTCCATCTGTTCAGTAAGAGCTTCCCCATTTTTACCTTTTTAGCTCAATGTTCCTGCATCAGTAAGCAAACAATTACCCTATAAATAAAAAATTCCTAACTATTACATTACACTTCTTGGGTTTCTTCCCACGAAGCTCCTAATTTTAATATCGTGGAACAAAAAAAGTCACTTGAGTACTCAGATTCATCAAGCATAAGATCCTCCATAACTTTTACTTTCTCTGGAACTCCTAAATATAGTTTCAATTATTTTCCATTTACTTTAGACCGATGCCCATCGTTCATCTCGAGCTTAACTGTACCATGTGGAAATAAGAGAAGTCTTGAATTGAACAATATGACCTTATCTCCATGACTAAAGACCATTTTTTGAATTTTTCTATCATGATACATCTTCATACGCGCCTTATACAATACACATTCTCATACGCCATCATCCTGAACTCGTTAACAATGTTCAACTGATCTTTCCTCAAATTAGTAGCTTCCTCCATGTTCAAGTTTCAACCTCTTCAAGGCCCACATGGACTTATTCTCAAGATAGATTGGAAAGTGACATGCCTTCCCATAAAATAGCTGATACAGAGACAACCCAAGCATTTTATAGGTTGTTCAATACACCCACAGAGCATCATCAAGCTTATAAGGCCAATCCTTCATAGTTGCATTGAATGTATTTTCAAGGATGGCCTTGCTCTTGCGATTGGAAACCTCCACATGCCCACTAGTTTATGGATGTAATAGAGTAGGAAATCTATGATTCACCCCATACTTGGCGAGCAAAGAAAAAAATTTCGAGGTCAAAAGTGAGAGCTTTTATCACTGATGATCGCTCTCAGGGTACCAAATCTAGCAAATATATTCCTTTTCAGGAATGAAGTTGCACTCTTTGCATCATTGTGGGGTATATCTAAAACCTACACCAATTTTGACACTAAACCACAACAATGAGAATGTACTTCATCCCATGCCAAGTCACAAAAGGCCAAATAAAAATCTATACCCCATACATAGAACAACTCTACCTCTATGATTGGAGTTAGGGAAGTTCATGTCTCCTTGAGATACCCCATTGTCTTAGACATCTATCACATGATTTCACAAAGTTGTGAGAATCTTATTATATTATGGTCCAATAGTACCCAAACTACCAGGATTGTTCGAGAATTTCAAACGTTGCTATTGAGACCCCCAATAAGAGATGCATGAGGCTTCTAGAATGTTTGTCATTTTATCTTTCGCGACATATCTTCTAATTAGTACATAAAAAAACCCTAAATAGATAGGGATAATCCCATAATAACTTTATCACATCATAAAATTCTTCTTTTGATGAAAAGTCAAAGTAGCTAACACAATATCAAAAACAAGGAAGTTTGCCAAATCTGCAAACCATGGTATCAAATTATGGGATGCAACCAAGAGCTGCTCATCAGGAAAGACATCATTAATATACATCCCTTTAGACTCAACATGTACTCCCTCTAGCATATATAAATGGTGTGTTACCTAATTATTTGCCCTTTTTTGGTCAACCACCTCAAAGTCAAACTCCTAAAGTAAAAGAATCTAACTAATCAACCTAGACTTGGCGTCTTTCTTTGTCATCAAATACCTCAGAGCTGAGTGATTAACATAGATGATTACTTTTGTATTCAATAGATAAGATCAGAACTTGTCAAAAGTAAACAACATATCCAACTCTGTCACTGTATAATTTCTCTGGGAAAGGTTCATCCCTTTACTAGCATAGTATATTGGATGAAAGACTTTTTCACGCTTTTGGACCATGACAACACATAGAGAAAATCTTCTAGAGGCACATATAAATTCAAAGGGTAGTGGCCAGTCTAGAGCCACTATGGTTGAATTAATAATTAACTTCTCTTTAATGCATTCAAATGCCTTAATACACAAATCATCAAACACAAACTTCACCTCCTTCTCCATAAGTTTTCACATTGGGTGTGCAATCTTGGAGAAATACTTGATGAATCTCTTATAAAAACCAGCATGTCCAAGAAAGCTATGAATACCCTTCACTGAAACTGGCGGAGGCAACCTGAAAATGATCTCAACTTTAGATCTATCCACCTCAATGCCTTTAGAAAAAATCTTGTGCCCTAGCATAATACCTTCATAAACCATGAAGTGGCACTTCTTTCGGTTCAATACCAAGTTGGTATGCTCACGTCTATCAAGTACTTTTTCCAGTTAGCAAGACAATCATTAAAGGAATCTCCCACAATAGATAAATCATCCATTAATACCTTGATAACATCCTTCATCATGTCTTTGTAAATGGACATCATGCATATCTAGAAGGTCGTAGACACATTTCAAAGCCCAAATGACATTCTTCAAAAGAGAATATGTCGTATGGGTAGGTGAAGGTGGTCTTATACTGATCGTCTGATGTAATATAAATTTGGTTGTAGCTTGAATATCCATCCAAAAAGTAATACCAGCCTCTCCCAGCTAATCTATGAAGCATCTGGTCCACGAATGGTAGTGGGAAATGGTCCTTCTAAGTCCATGGATTAAGTTTCCTATTATTCATACATATATGCCATCTAGTCACAGGCCCATCGAGATTAACTCATTCTTTTCATTGAGGTCTACTTTGATCCCCCTTTCTTCGGAACATATTACACTGGAATGTCCCATTGACTATCATTGATGGAATATACTATCCAACATACAATCACTTAATTATCCTTCCTAACCACCTCTTACATTGTTAAGTTAACACACCTTTGGTGATCCGCACTGGGTATAACATTCTACTTAAATTGGATCTTTTGTATCAGGTACAGGGAGGAATCCTAATGAGATCAAAAATGGACCTCTAAAAGCTCCTTAGAACCAAAGTAAGAGACTCTACTTGTGGATCTAGAAAGTCAGGTGCAATGATCACCAGCACTGTGTTTCTAGCTCCGAGAAACACATAGCATAAATGGGAAGGAGAGCCTTAAATTCCAGAATAAGGGGCTCCTTAATAGATTGTCTCGCAAAAAAGTCACCATATTTTTCAAATATAGTTCCATCTTCTTTGAAGTATAATAAAATGACCCTAGGAAATTCATTTCTTGATCCACCTTACTAGATATGAAAATAAATCCACATCCATGTGTGTCATCACAATAGCTAGTGTTTCCATACAAAATACCTCCTCCAAAGGAGCAAGATAAATCATCTAAGGCTCATCAATAGTATCTAACACAGACACAACTCTAAGATCACTAGGCTGATTCATGGTGTTGAGAACGTTGAAAGTGACCTCTTGGTCATTCAGCCTGAATTTCAACTCACCTCGCTCTATATCCACCATTTTTCTTCCAGTAAAATGGAATGGTTTCCCAAGTATGATGGGCACCTCAAAACTAACTTCATAGTACAACACAAAGTCGGCCAGGAAGATGAAGGATTTAGCCTTCACATAAACATCTTATAATATCACTATAGGCTTCTGTAGTGTCCAAACGCACATGCAAGTGTATGTGATCGTACAAGTAATATATTGCCTCTTGCGAGTCGGATTGTCGAACCCTCAGGGACTTATCCTTAATTAATTCACTTGACAAAGCTCAGTAGTGATTTAGGTCCAAGTATGAATTATAAATTTATAAGAGTATATTAAATTAGGTACAACTAAAGTGCAAATTAGACAAGAAATAAAGATGTAAAAACTCGAGGAGATGACTTCAATAATTAAAGCGATTCTAGGGCTATGGTATTACTCACACATACACATATGAACTATCATTAAGTAAAGATATTTGTTGGTTGATTATTGAGTTAGGGGTTGATAATATGACTAAGGATTGATTGTACATTAGTCACCTAATTAATCAAGTAACAACTACACCAGATTAGAGTGTTGTTTGCTTATCATAACAACATAAAGCTATCTTCCCTTAGGTACCCAAGTGAAGAAACTATGTACACGATTATGTCTTAGTTAAGCTAGTTATACTACTTTCCTAGTATTAAGGTTGGTAACATAAACGCACTCCTTCTATTCCAGTTCACTCACACGTTATCAGATCAATAACATAGCAAGCATAAGACTGCTTCTAAAAGTGGCCAACAATTAGAAACACAATTATATTAAAATAGAAGAACAATCAATAAATCGGAACAAACAACATTACATTAATTATGATCCATACGTGGTGTGTGAACCACAAGCCCTAGAATTAAGGGTTTTAGCCCATACAACCCATAATCAATACGGAGTTCATATTAAATAAATACCGTAAGTAAAGTGTATGAATAGTTTCCACCCTTGGTGGAAACTATGATGCTTTCTTCCTAGGGTTTCCGCTCTTCCCTTGTGATAGCCTCCACTTTCTCCAAGTCAATCCTTTTATTTATTTTTTCTTTCAACCTCCTTGCATTATGCCTTAAAAATGCCTCTTAAGGGTTTCTGCCCTCGTTGATGAAAACACTAAATTACCCTTAATAAGCCCAATTAAAAACAGGCCCAGCCGTTGCTCGTCAAGCTGGATCACGATAGTGATCATGACGTGATCCCTATCGTGATCAATGCATTTTTGTTGGAATTTCTTCTTCACTTCTCGACTTGCCTTTTCTTCACTAGTTTTCTTCTATATTTTCATAATATCCTGAAAAAGATGCTAATCATATTGGTTAGAGCTATTTCCACATAATCACTACAAAAACATCACATACTATATAATTATTCTCAAAACAAAGTAAATTGCTACGAGTTAAATGGCTTTTCTACAGGTAAAACTGCCTATGATCAATGACCTTTAGGGTTATTACACTAGAATTTTAAAGAATTTTCCATTTTTATTTAAGGGTTTTGGATATGGATTTTTGGGCGGCTTTTTGGACTCAAAATAGAAGTACTATAATATAGATGCATTGGATTTGTATTTATGAGAAGAGTTATTCTTGATAGATTAGGAGTGCTTCGAGGCCCTGTGTAAAGTGAAAACTCACTGTTGATTCAAGGAGTTGGAGTTCAACTTAAGGTAGGGCATGAATGAACCTTATTTAGACTTTTCTAGGGTAATGAATTATTATATAAAATATTCTTGAGGATGGAAAGAATAATTACATTATGAGGCACTGAATTATATACCCTGATACCCAAGCTTGTTTTTAAAAGGTTTTTGATGATATGGGACTTGGATACCTAATTTTTATATTGAGTTTATAAGTTGTTATACATCAGTGGTTGGTAATGTGGCACTTGGATGCCTGAGTTTTGATACTTGGGCTATAATCATATGAGTAATGTAAGGATGATCCTAAGAGATATTTTTCATGCTCATTTGTATATTACTCTTGTGATTTCACTATTATTATACACTTTTTATATTCATCCTTATATCATGAATCTTCCGAGTGAGTTGGTGAGGTAACTGCTTTTCATATTGTGTGGCATATTATGAGTGCCT
>JBDJHY010237427.1:0-10903 GCA_039654485.1 Withania somnifera
TTAGTAGTGGATTGGTATGCTAGACCCGATTGGGTAGCTGACTGAGAGGCTTGAGCTTTGTTATAGCATGTTGATGCCAGGCCTATTTTTATTTCATTGATGAGATTCACTGGTAGCTAAATTATTCGTGGTTAGGAGTATTATATCTCCTGGTAGGGGTAGGTTACCCTTGTTCTCCACTTAGTTCTTGGTACTCGTGCCAAGATCACGGTCTTGGCCCTACCTAGTAGATTTTGGGCTACATGTTTATGCTTTTGGTAGCCACTGAGAGTTGTATTCTAGTACTCCCCATGATACTACATATAGCTTGTATTCATTTGTGACATTAGAATTGATCTTTGGTTGATTAGTGTTGTCATTGTATTATAGGGGTTGTTTTAATGGACCCACTTGACCACCCACCCGGGCTTGAATTGTTTCTATTGGTTGATTTGACCCATACCTGATTATTTTCCTATATGTTCCGAAGGTTATATTGGTTTCAGCTGAGTTTTCTAGGTTTGGAGACTTTTGTATTTGTGGTGTCGCTGCGGAGTTTGATAAATAGTATGTCAATGTGTTCTTCTTTCAATTGAGTTTTTTCCTTAGCAGTGGATGGGGAAAGTGGTGCCTATGTTAGACTATTCAGTGCCATAAGGGTTGAGGCAGATTTATATTAAACTCGATTGGTGAGAGTTTGCATAATATTTTAGCTTTGTGGGGGTTATAGATGGAAGTTTGTAGTAAGTTCTGAATCAGGAGGTGTTGAGTTAATCATTCTAATATGGTGAAGTAGTTTCGAAATAGTATGATGTGTATAGCCGATTTTGGTAATTGCAGGCAACTGGGATTGCCTTAAGACTTACAGAATTATTATATTATGGTGTTAGTGTTCATCTATGGAAACATTTGGTAGGGAGTTCTTCTACTTAGTATGTCAGCAATTACTTATCTTTAGAAAAATTTCCTTACGGGAATGTGGTTTTGCACTATAGGCTTTATGTCAGCGTGTCGAGTTGTAAAGGTTCGTGCTATATTTGGTGTTGTGGTGATGCTTAAGTGATAGTCAGTGTGTTAGATTCACTAAGGTAATGGATTTAGGTTCGGTTATGGGTACACCTGAGATGTGTCACTCTTTGATGGGGTATGTTAGATACTTTTGCTAGTGCAGACTACGCTTACTTGATTTATGGGTTAGCATAGTAAGGGTAAAAAAAAGGTTTTAGTGTGTTATGTCCTAGGTGAGAGTGGGCAAGGTGTTTAGCTCAGTGTTCATAGAAGTTGGTCTAGGTTATTGGTGATGAGTGTGTTTTCTTTGAGTTAGGATATCGTCATGGTTTCTTGAAAGTCAGGATTAGTGAGATGATTCTTCGGGTTAAGTTAGATTGTGTTGCAAGATATGCATAGGCGTCTCAAGGGCAGATTCGCACATTGTGTTAGAATATGTGATGTGTTTGAGATTGAGTGGAAGAGGTTATGGGTAGATTGTTAGCATCGATTGCAGATGTGTGCAGCGTAGTCTAGAAGCGAAGGAGGTAGCTGAGTTTCGTAAGATTGTGTTGGGAACTATTTCTGTATAATGGATTTTGGAGTTGTTGTCCAACTTTTGGGTATTATCGGAGTCATGACTGGTTGGTTAATGCATAGATTCAATTTTTGAGATTTGATGCGACAGGGAGGTAATGTTGAGTATCGCGTGAGATCGCTTATTATGAGTTCTACCCCTGTCATTTGTGTAATCTAGCTATAGAATGGTTTAGTGGACTGTTATAACGTGTTAAGACCTGATAAAGTAGCTGTCATGGTGAAAGTTGATGCTTATCTATAACAAGTGCTAGTAGTTGGAGTTTTGTCGTGTCAAAGGTGACCGTGTTGGCTTGGCCTTATGTTTTGTTCCATATGGGTATTTTTCCCACAGTTTGAGTATGGTGTTTTTGTTCTTGTGAGAATTGGTTCGGTGGTACCTGGTGTCAATTATTACGATATCATGGAAAGTTGGAGTCTCACTAGGAATGGTAGCATAGTGATTGCTTCCTAAGTATTCATTATGTGTAGCTTGAGTTGGTTATGGGAGTGTGGATATTCTTCGGTAGCACATAGAAGTGTCGTGACTGTGTTAGGGTTGGTAAGAAGTTGGAAGATTATTATGCTCAAGAACTCATAGAGTGGGTCCGTTCTTTAACCCCTATGTAGAAGTTCTCTCTGTTTCGTCTCCCCACAGCGTGGCGGGGTGTTGTTAGTAGACTTCGATATCCATCAGAGTGGTGTTTTATTACAGCCTTGGTTTTAACTTTGTGACAGTGGTGACCCATAGAGGGAGTTTGGTTGAAAGCATGGATATTTGATCTTTAGCAGGACTGTGGTTAACTTATATGCCCGGTTTACGGCTGGTAGAGTTGTCGTGTAGGCTCGATTTGCAGTTTTGTCTCCTTGGTTGGAGTCTTCCTTCACGCATATCCACTCATGACCCTCATGATCATTTATGATAAAGACACAACATTTTGTATTCTAGAGCATTTTGGTAGTTTCCCCAAGTCATTTATGAGTTGCTGGGACCAGTAGTTCGGATCCCTGGCGACTCGATCAAGAAATATCTCAAATTCCCTATTTTAGAGCCTAAAACTAAGTACTCATTGACTAAAGTCAACTTTCCTTCAAGACGATCTCAAAATTTAATTTTGACAGTTTCGTTAACTCTAAAATACCAAACAAAGTTGAGATTGACCTTAAGTTTGAGCTTTGGAGGTTTCGTTTGCAAATTATGTGAAATTGTGGATTTTAGTTAAGTTTATAGCCTAAAGAGGAGCTTGAGTGGTATTTTGATGTTCGGAGGATCAGATTGGAATTCTGATGCTTCCAGCAGCTCCAAAATGATGATTTAGGCTTGGTAAGGTGTTGGTGCAATTTTTGGACTTATTTTGCATTTTCGAGGTGTTGGTGGAGAAGTGCACTTTGGACTACATTTGGTTTGAGGGTTAAATTTGTGTAAATGACCTCAGATTTTAGTTTCATCAATCCCATTGAGTCTGGAATGTCATTTCCATGCTGTTTGCATATTTGGATGGTCAAAATTGGACTCCGTTTGATCCCTGAACCCTTGGGTAGAAGTTCTAAAAAATTGTAGCTGAAACCTGCAGCTGGTGCAGGTACTCCTTCAGAGCGATCGCGGACTCCTTAACACGATTGTGTCCCAGGAAATCCTTCTTCGCAATCGCAATCCCTTCACGTGATCGCGATGCCTTATATTTTCCTTCTTCGAGATCGCGGTCCTTTCACGTGATCGCAATGCCTTATATTTTCCTTCAGCACGATTGCGGTCCCCTCGCGCGATCGCGATGAAGTGCGCCTGGAAGTATATATATTTTTTGCACAGTTGTATTTATTATTTTAGAATCCCTACCTCTTTTTGTTTAGTTCCTGAGAGAAAACACCTTCCTCAAACAACAATTCCAGGTCAGCATCATTCCCCTTTCGATTTCACACGAATATGGGTAAGTTTCCTTCTCTTCTTCTTCCTTAATTCTAAGTTTTCAACCATTAATGGCCTAAAGGTTAAGGTTGATGAAATCATCCCATAACTCATATATTTTAATATAATTCTTCGTTAATTGGATATACATTGCTCCTAAGATCATTAATTCATCATAATTCCAACATCAAATTCATAAAGATTGGATCTTTGACCCCTTCTATCCCGGATGATTAGAAGTCGTTCTCACGTTTGCATTGTGCTTAATTTTGGAGCATGAGTTCCTGGTAGCATTGGGGATTCCTTAGTGAAGTTTATTTTCAGTTTTGGCAAGCAGGCCCTGCAAGCCTGTTTTAAGCCCAATTTTGGGCCCAGTCCGGAACACAGCATAAAATACATTGTTAGACTCATATTAATATATAGAATTCATTGACGCAAGTTTCAGATCATTCGGAGATCATTTGTTATCATTCGAAGCAATATTCATGAGATTACAACGCTCTATCGTCGGACAATAGGTAGCCTCCGTAGGGCTATATCTAGGCTTATAGCTTTAATAACTATACTATGTAGCATCTTTGGGTTGGTTAGCTAGGTTGTATAGTACCCTCGTACCGTTCTTTTGTCAGTTCCATGTTGATATTAATACTTTGGCACCCGAGTGATATGGGGCCCGAGACTTAGTATTTGATTAGAGATACCTGTGTAGGGCATAGGATGTGGATATTTCATGATTATATGTCGATATATATATGTTGTTGATATGCTGTGTATTCATGACGTGAGAGGTCGAGCCTAAGGCTCCGATAAGAGTGCATTGGGGCTGGGTAGTATCACCTCTTCATTTATGAGCCATGATGGCTAGCGGATGATTTGATGATAAAGTTCTATAGCAATATAAAGAAATAAATGAGAATACTTTAATAATAATATAAGTAATTATCTTTTACTGTTTTAATCTCGACATTGTATCGAGCACTCGATAACATTATTTTCACTTATTTTAGTCCAGGCTTCACATCCTGGCACCGGAAAGTATATTTTTCTAATAAATATTGGGACTTAAGACCGACTTCGTTCAGCAGTGAGTATAGCGCTGGAACTTGAGACAGTCGTCGTACAACAGTGAGTATAGATTTTTGACACATATGGTACTATTGGTTAAGGAAACATGATGATATTAATTTAATGAGGACCTTAGGTGATACTAACATACACTGACATTGTACACCTTGACTTGTTGAGTATCGCTAGCGGATATTATTGATATGAGGTACAAGATGCCGGCAGGATAACATTGATGTGGGGCACAAGATGACAATTGTGATTCATTGCGGTTTTAAAATTGGGATGTGAGGTTTGGATAACGATAATGTGTATGCTACTTTTCTGCACTTGTTTTCTTCAGTGTGCTCATAGGTCGGATTAGGGGCCTATGGGTGAGCATGTTTATGTGTACGTTGCACTTCCTTATAGGGGACTTGTCAATGTTGAATTGCTTTACTTTATTATTCATATTACTGCTTATCCGTTCTTATTAGTTACTTTTTGTTTCGTGTTATGTGGGACCAGTGCTTTATAATTTTATTCGTTCCACTATCCTTTTACTTGAGGTTACCGATATACCGACCATGTTCTACTTCTATCTTCCTTGATTCCCTTTATTATTATTAGATTTCACATATGTTTTTGCAAGGATGCCGGGTACGTTCTTTTCCATTACCTGTGATCTTGTTATGTGATTAGCTAGAATTATCAATTTATGTGACACTTGTTTCGTACTTGAGTTGCTAGTTTTCCTGTATTGTCCGATTTGCTTCTATGACCCTTCTCTTTATACTCTGTTATTTACTGCTTTTATTATATTTATGTGCTTAGTGGGCCCTCAAAGCCTACTGAGTACTGGTTGCTCCGGCGACTTGTACTCATACTACACTTGCACTTGTGCAGATTCGAGTATAGGTTTTCGCTCATGATTTACAGACCGTTGTTCGTTCGGATTCTATTCATATTGGAGATTCAGGGTGAGCTTGGCGTCCAGCTTGTTCCTGCTTCTCTTCAGACATATAGTCACTTGATCTCCATTGTATTTCAAGGATAATTTTATATGACATTTACTTCAATTTTATCATTCTGTACTTAGTGGTTCGTTTGACACTGATACCGGATTTTTGGTGGTTATTTCATTCTTAAACAATTTCGCAAATTTTTATTATTTCCTCATGACTTTTTATGTTCTTCCGTAAGTTAATGTAGTAGTCCTCCATTTCGGCTTCGGACTACGGAGCTTGGTTCTCCTACTGGTGGTATAGTATGTGTCATCATGATCCGGTTAATTGGGTCGTGAAAAAAAATGAACACATATACCTACTGGGCATCTAAATAGGTTGATGTGTTGGTAAGAATTTCATGAAGAACCATAAGCAAAAGGGAATTTGAATCATGATAGAAGAAATAAACTTTTGTCTGATGTCAATGGACCAACAAAGACTTAAGCTAATTTTAAAGGATAGGGAGGGTCATGCAGGATGGAATTTATTCTAAACAAAGCAACCCAAGATCAAACATCTGTCATGATTCACAACAAGTCACCACACAGAGTTGAAAAAAGGAAAGAAGGTAGTTTGGAAGACAGATGCAACATAGGGATAACAAACATTTGTTATCCATATGTTTATTAAGTTCTATATTATACTAGTAAAACTAGAAACTTAATTTTATTCAATAACTCTATTTATAATGCAAGGAAGAGTAAGTAATTTATTACTAGTTTAGACAAATGCATTGTTTTAGGAAGTCATTGTAGTGATCATTTTGAAAGTTTATCAGCCAACTAACCAGTTTCAACTAGAGAGAGCAGGCAGGGCAGTGACACATTTATCATTCATATGTTTTATTAAATAGAAAAACATTAATCTAGTGAATTGAACTCCCAATTAGCATAATCAAGACATATATGGTCATGGAAAATAATGTCTAGATGAGGACTGGTTCACACTATCGGATAATGAATTCAATTATGAACCTATCTTACCATTTACAATATCATACATGCTAAGTATGCATAACCACACACGTTGACTTAAAACACAAAATGCAAGCTTAACACATCAAGTGTTTCACTACAAGGTTCATACATGTTTTTTGCAAGTTTGCATATAAACAACTCCAACAGTTCGATACAACTAACACCCAATATCAAAGAAACAACTTGGAATTTACAACTTACTAGATCACTTAAAACTAAGAAAACAAGTACAAGATAAAAATCATCTCAATAGAACATTGATATAAATATCAAAAATTTTGAGAGAAAATAGGTTCTTTTAATCAATTATAAAAGGAATTTAATGCCTAATATCTCTTGTTAGATGAAATATGTAGATATACCATAGGCAAGTTGAGATAAGGAACCAGAAAAACTTCAAATCTAACACACTAGAATAAACAAAGAAATGATTTAGTCTTAACAGGTCCATTAACCAATATATGAATTCAAAACCCCTAATAGTAAGTTAGTTGATGTTAGTCTTTACTATAAAAACTGATCAAGCAGCATAAAATGAGAATAAACAGGCTTGAGATGTACACAAAAACCAAAAAACAACAACTTATTTTCTCCTCATGGCAATAGATTCTAATAGAAAACAACACAACAACAATAACATGAACATAACTTCGAAAAGAAAATGACATAAAAATGAGGCAGTGTTTTACTTTTTTAAGGGAAACAAGTTGGGACAATACGAATTGAGAATGTTACCACTATTTTGAACTAAGATATATAACAAGGAAACACTTTTCAAACCTTACACTCCCCAATAGACACAAGGAAAACTCCTTTAGGGAAATATCGTAGTAGTAGGAAGGGCATTTGAATTTACCTCGTCTAATTACAAAAATGCTTAAAACTTAGATGAACATCTAAGAAAGCATAAAAATTGAACCTAAAACTTCACTTCCTGTCATTTCCGACTAAGCGCCCAAAATAATTTCTAGATTTTCAGCTGCTATTAGTTGTTGCCTTAGCTATTCTTAGCTTTTCCATTCTACACCGCCATCTCTATTTTACTAGTATGAGCTGTTGCATAATAAAGAGGTAAGGGTTCTATTTATGGATCACAATTAGGGCAACAAAGTGAGAGGGAAACTAAGGGGTTTTGAATTCAAAAAAGAGTGAGGAGAGGGAAAGTTGTCGATTGAGATGCATTCAAGAAGCTTCTAGGAACCTCCAACTTAAAAAAATTGTAGAACAACGAGAAAAATTGCAATGTTATCTGAAGGGAAATCAAGTTCATATGTAGAAATATACTATTAACGAGTGAGAGGAGAACGTGCATCGATGAAGAGGTTGTTCTTATTTAAGTGTCTAAGGCGCATGAAGAGAAAAAAGTGTATGTTTTGCCATAAATTTGGACAAAATATTATTTCAAAATTAGCCAAATGAAATAAAATAAAGCCTGATTAAGATGAATCGACTTTAATTAATTAATCTATCTTTTAATCCAAATAATTAAAACATTATCTTCACACAAAATCATTTTGATAAAAGTTGTTAATTTTTTTACTTGATTTAATTTGATTCTGCAAAATAGCCAATTTAATTAAATTCATCCTAATTTCAAAAAACACCCATTGATTATTTTATTCTTAAATAATAACCATACACACATACATCATATATGTAGATATATATTTATCTTTGCAAAGACAGTTTTTGTGGCTAATTTTTAAAAATAGCCTCAATTTTACAAATCAATCACTTAATTTGTTTTACAAATTAAAAGCTCAATAATTAATACAATAAGGGAGGATCAAAATTGAGTGTCAACAAGCAAAACTCAAATGTCAAACACACTCATCTTTGTCTAAAAGCCATTATACGCTAAATACGGGATTGCTAGAACAAGATCTCTAGCTAGTCACCAAATAGTAAAATAAAGAATAAAATTGTAGTAGTATATCTACTCAAAATAACCAAATATGAAATATTCAACATCTCAATTCCTCAAAACAGTGAGGATTCACCACTCTGGTAACTTCTAGGATTGTTGATCCAGTTAACCAAAAGCGTCTATATAGCTAGTAGGATATGCATGGCACAAGACATGCAATATAAAGCATAAGATCAGTACATTGAATGTACTGAACATGTGAGCAGAAATAAATAGGATACATATATAAGATAACTTATGGTTATGCATTGCATGAATAAATACTGTCAAGTTGCCACCTTTAAATACTAAACTCAAGCCACAATGGGTTATGAATTGTCAATACACCATATTGGGACATAAACGTCCTACGTTTATCTATAAAGGTTATTGAGTAAGGGTTTATGCCACCCAAATCCTCTCGGTGTTAATATTACTCCCAAAATTGACCATGAGCTAAGCACTACTCATTTTGTCTATCTTATCCACAAAGGGCCCATGAACTCATATAACTTATTAACCTTCTCTATTATACTGCTTACTTTATTCTCGTACTTTGAACTGAGGGACCTATGACTTAGACTAGTAGACATTCTTTAAAATTAAACTGACTCATGAACCAGGCTTCAATTTTAGAAGCCAACCATCAATTTATTATCATAAAATACACAATGATTTTAAAACAAGCTATTGACCTTACAACAACCAATATGTACCTTAACCTCAACTTATGGTATTATCACAAAAATTATAGAAAAAATATATAGACTCTACACACGGGACTTGCAACTCATGAACTTGACCATACTTCACAATTAATATTAATTTATGTAAGATTATCATGAACACATGTTATATGTGACAGTTACCAAAGAATATGATAATATATCTTATCTCAACATAACATCAACAAGAAATATGGGATTCACCCTAAGATTTCTATGTTATATGATGAACAAAGTTTCAAGAGGTTTGGGTATGTGGGTGAAAGGAACTCGTGCTCATAACCCACATACCTGAACCTTGAAGAATTATTGGATGAATTGGAAGAGAAGCCCTAGTTTTAATGATGTGACTATAATTTAAATCACATTGCGTACTTAAAAGCCCTAAAAAAGAGCACGTTCTTGAGTAATAGCAGCGTGTTTTAATGTGTTTAGTAAGTATTTACATGGTTAAGGCAATGAGTGAGAGTATGCAACACTTGTACGAAAAAGTGGAATTCTTAGCGAATAAAGCAGGCTAGACGGTTCCACAAACTAATAGTATGAAGATAGATGGCTCACCCAAGTTGGCATCGCCTAATCAAAAGTTCACTAGATAAGTATCCAAGAATTGGCGGCTAACAGACATTTCTTCTGCTTGGAGATGGTTCGCCCACTTTGGCATCGCATATTCAAAAGTCCACTAGATAATAGGTCAAGTATAGGTAGCCCAACAGACGTTTCGTCTGCTGGGAGACTGTTCACCCAGTTGGCTCTACCTATTAGAAAGTTTACTGGATAACGGGGAGTGACAGATGGAAGGATAGACGGTTCGCCTACCAGGCCGCTCGAACTAACGAAAGCCCAGCCCAAGTTGTTGATTATTTCACTTATTCCTACACTCTATAAATAGCATACTTAGCTTAATTTTTAGGGAGTTCTGAACATTTTTACTTTTTACGTATTATTTTAAGACTTGTGAGTAAGGGTTTAACACCTATATTCATTGAAGAACATAAGTGTTGAGATTTTGTGATTATTATTCTGCAATCAACTGAATTTTACAATTGTGGTATGTTATTATCTATCTTTTGGATTCAGTATTGTAGTATGATGACAATTGAGGGATAAACCCTAACCCTAGGGTTGTGGGATTCATAGGGTAAACTATACTAGGGTTGTACTCCGCATGGACAGTTACTTTTATTCCTTCATATAAACATAATCTCTATGTAATGAATGAATTTTAGTGATTGCAAACACTAAAACATGCCTAGGTTTAGCTAGCCTTAATCCGGTGGATAAAACCAAGAGTTGAGATTATGCTAAGAAATTTGGGGGTTAATCCTCATCTAATTATTGCTGCTGTAACTAGAGTAATCATCTTAAGTTATGATAACACATGAAAAGAACTCGTTCACAACCCTAACCCGGTGTAAAAGAGGTTAGAAGGCTAAAAAACACTTAAGTAAACAACTTTTCATGCATACGTAACTCTACATTTCGAATGATTTTGTAGCCGCGAAAAGATTATAATTTGAAGGACGGTTGAACCTTGGTTAACACAAGCTCTTAACTAAGAACTTGAGTAAATCAATAATGAAGAATTGCAAACACACAAACCCCCTTTTCTATTTTCTTATTTGTTACTAGGAACAAGCTATAACTATTAGTTTCTCTTGTTGGGCGTATATCCGACACCTATTCCCTGTGGGATCGATCTCAATATTGGTCGGGTTTTATATTTCACAACTGACCACTTATGCTTTAGAAGGAATCATAGTTTGGGCGTTATCAAATTTTGGCGCCTCTATCGG
>JBDJHY010237466.1:0-10902 GCA_039654485.1 Withania somnifera
TGTATCAAATTATTTTAAAAAATTATTATTTCAAGGGTAGATTTTATAAGAAATAATTTTTCATTAATTTTGGTATATTTAAAGTACTGTAAATATTTTAAAATAAATTATACGATACCCAAATATTTAAAATTTGGGTGGAGTAAAGATAATTATTAAAAGATTACTTGGGACAGAATCATTTTCCCTTAATGATTATGCCCCCACCACTTTCTCCCCCCAAATATATATATATATTTCTTCATCGTTTAAGTACTAATACGTTGTAGTGGAAGGAAAGCCTGGCACTTAATGTTTTTCTCTAGATTTTTTCTGTAAAATTGAACAAAATAGTTTAATTGTATAGGTTTACTTATAGTTTTGATCCATCGGATTAGTTGGTGGTGGGTCTACGATCGTTTTTACCTGGTAACTTTTTTATTTTTTCTTTAATTGCAAAGTTTTCTATATTATATAAACTTTTTGAGCATGCTTCTTTATTTTCTACCGTGGGTTTGAACCCTATTTTGTATCACACAATCTATGAGTTGTGCTATACACAGTGGTATAAATATTCTATTTTTTGAGCTATGAGGGTTCACGAACTCATTTTTAGTTCAATTTGCAACCCCACTATTTATATAGCAATATGGGTCTTGTTTTACTCATCTTGATGCTTGAGTTATGTTTTTTCTATTTTCGTATGATTTCGAGTTTCATTCGTGATTCTTCGGATATTCAGCGTATTCTTCGTGTTTATCGCTGGAGTCTAAGTAGGCTATGACTTACTTCTTTCAAAATGAGTACTTAGTATTGTACAAGCTTGATAAATTGCTAGCTCAGGACTAGGCTACTAGTTTGGAGCCTGTTACAGTTACTATCCTGGCCTACTATCGAATTAGCTGGATTTATCATTTATTATACTTTCCTAAGGTTACGAGACTCTCCTGTGTGTTTCACATCGACTCTGGAACATAGTGAGGTGATTTTACTAGTGGTTCGATCTTAGTAGCTATCCCCTGGTTTATGTTGGTGATTTTAGGGTCGATCTAGGAATGTTGCTAATAATGTGTTCTATATGGGGTGTTGCATGTGATTAGTATGTGTGTGGTTAGTTGGTTGTAGATAGTCGGATATGGTTTTGCTAGATATTTAGCATCCTTGTATGATGATGTTGTATCCTAGCCTGGTACAAGCCTATGAGAGAGTTGTATTGGATTGAACTGTGATATTTTTATCTTTTCCCCTGTATAAGAGTGTTCTCATCCCTATTGGGAGTCCTTTGGCCAGTTGTATCATCTTTGGTATGATTTCTCATGGCTTGGGAATGTAATTGGGCTAGGAGAGAGTGTTCCTTGTGACTAGGGTTTGACAACCATTCTCTGGATTCCAGTTAACAGCCGTAGACCAGTTTAGTCTATTGATTGGTTTTGTGTTACAAGCAAGCATTAATATTTTCAAAAGGTAAAATGGGTTTGACAGTGCAATAATCAGAAATTGGTCATCCTATATCTGCATTATATATATCCACGACTGTGATGCAGTATGGAGCTACTTTATCACACCACCTGATCTGTTTTCTCACTGTCATTCTAATTTCTAGGTATTGCCTAAATTACAGCGATTGGACTTTTACTGTGGCTCTGATTCTCCTATTTTTCTAGACATGATCCCACTGAGATATATATACGGGATAAGCCCAAGCTTTGATATTTTTAGCTTGATAACTATGCTACTAGTTGACCTTTTTACGAGGATTTTGTATGTGGGATTAGATCCCTCCATGGACCCTCTGAAACAAGGTGGCTATGCCTGAGATATTACTACAAGGTACGAGCTGCAGCCTACTTTGCATTGTATCCCTACTTTGCATTGCATCCCTACGAGCTGCAGCCTACTTTGCATTGCATCCCTACTCTGCATTGTATCCCAACACGTTATCTTTTAGTCTTTAGGACTTACTAGGGAATTCCCTGTTGGGTTACTTTGTTACTTGGTTGTACCTACCGATAGTATGGAATGCTAATCAGGTTTGTTTGCTAGTAGAATTTGTTTGTTCCTTTCTGTCTCTTATAGGTACTATTCATACACGTGTTGTATTTTTTATTAGCTTAGCATGTTTTTCCTTTATTGTTCCTTTCTTATGCTGGTTACAATAGAGTTCCAAATACGTGTCACGTTAGTCATGATTTATTTGTGACATAAGCCATTTTGTGCAAACACGGATATCTGATCCTTCGCTTCATTGATTAGTTAGTACAGTAGTTAGCCTTTTTTGTTTGTTCATTATGTACTATTGTTCTATTGGCTTATGATCGCTTTTTACCTTACTTATGCTTTCTATTGCCGGGTCGACCTATGGTGCCTACTATGTACTCGTTGTTTTTTGTACTCACACTATGCTTTTGCATATTTTTGTGATGTGTGTCCTAGTATTAGTCAGCAGAACAGACGCAATCGTGCGAGCTAGTTGGTGTTGTTTCTAGAGATTTGGTGAGGAATCAGCATTCATGTTGGCCTGTCTTTCTTCTGTCTTCACAATTATAGTTTTTTGCCCCGTTGTGGATTTTGTTCTGTACTATTATATATATAAATGCTCGGTAGCCATGACACCAGGTTCTGGAGGAATTAGTTTCTGTTATGTAGTTCTTCTTTCTTCTTTTGATACTTAATACTGTACCATCTTTATCTGCCCTAGGCCGGAGTTGGGCTTGTCTAAAACTGAGATGCAGATGACATCACAACTTAATTTTCGAGTCGTGACATCTTACCGAAAAAAGTAGTATTTGACCAAATTTATTTTTTGACGAAACTCCAATTTTTCTTAGTTACTCTTAGCATATTTTTTGGTGAAACCCCTATTTTTTTAGTTACTCTTAGCACCCATATTTTATGAACGAAGTTGTACATATAAAAATTACAAAGACCAAAAAATAGTTCATTTGAGATAGACGATAGGTAACAATGATGAAATCAAGTACTTCCTCCGAAAGTTCCAGATTCTTACCGGAAAAATAAAGTCTAGCTGGAATTTTTGTGGCCCAATTCATCTTAATAGAGAAGCAGTTAATAATGGCGGAATACAATAAATTTGTTGCCATAAGTTGTATACTTTGTACCCCCATAACACATATGATCTACTAGAATTATTAAGTACAAATGGAAAGATAAACACCAAGCAAACCAAAACCATGAGTGACATAAATTTAGAGCTGCACTGTAAAACAGGGAAGTTAGATCTTATTGCTTTGACATGAAAAGAGGTGTTACAAAATGAAGAATAAAGTAGAAGAATATGTTGAAGATTTCAAATATCAATAATGGTGGATAATAAATCAAAAAGAAAGATAAAAAGAATGAAGAAGAAGAATAAGGAAATTAAAAATAATTTTTTTAAAATATAAATTTTTAGGCTTTTCACGCGCCTAAAGGAGGTGAAAATCACACATTTTGCCAACTTAGCAAATAATATCAAAATGACTGACTTACGCCCTACATGAGGTGTCTAAAATGAAAAGATCTAAGTTGAGGTGTCTAAGTGAAATATGATGTCAACTTTAGGGGGCTATCAATGGGTTCTTTCTTTAATTTATGTTATTCGAAAAAATTTGAGCGTCGGGCGACTGTTATGTTTTCAATTTACAAAAGGTGACAAAGTTGACTAAATCAAGTCAAATATTTAATTAATTAGTGATTAGGTTAATTGTGAATCAAAATGTCTTTTTCAAAAAAATTAAATTTTACAAAAATACAAAACAGTCCAAATGATTTTTGAAATTCAAGAAGGTAAATTTAATTATATATTTATTACTTTTCAGTGAACGGTCATTCCATTAACTTATCCCAATCAACTTTTCAGTTTTCAACTATTCAACTTTTTCTTCGCCTATAAGAACCGAAGACCTCCTTAATAACTCTATTATCAACTCCTCAAATCCACAACAACTTCACAACCTCAAAATTGTAGCCTGTGTTATTCATACTAAACTAGTGTTTGTTCCTTTTAGCAACTCCACAACAACCATGACCTCCTTATTCATACTCAAATTGTATTTCTTTAACTTTTAGCAACTCTACAACAACGAGGAATCTGTTGCCCTCTCCGTCATTGTTCATACTCAAAACTAGAATTTCTTCAATTTTTGCATGTATGTAAAACTTTTATTTTTCTCTCACATTTTATATATTGTGTATTAGATGGAAAGATAGTGGTTTATGTAAAGAAAAAGAAGAACATGCGTGTTGAAAAATAAGAATGTTGTGTTGTTGAAAATGGTGTTATGTGTTTTTATTTGTCGTCTCGTGTTTTGAATTGCATATCTGAATGTGTTTTTGGATAAAGAAGAAGAAGAAGAAAAAAAAGACGGCTTCTAAAAAAATAACATACATGTTATAGCAACTGCTGAATTTCCGCACATCAATTGCTGGAACTTCAACTGTTAGTTCAGAATTACTGAACCAACCGCTGCAGTTCCAGCAAAAGCTAAAAGTCAATTGCAATAAGAAGTATATCACAAGTTCCAAAAAAAAATTAACATATACCCTTAATTTTTACTCAAAATAAAAAAAACACCAAATTCGGATCTAAAATAACTCAAAATAAAAATCTCTAAACCCAAGGACCCGAGTACCACCAAGAGGAATCAAAAAGATACTTTTTATTTTTCAGTTCTAAGCTTAACATTTCATGGTCCATCAGGACCTGTTGTACATCTCATGCGCAATGCATTGCATCTTCCTTGATTCTTCTCCAAGTTTATTTCTAGTTGCCTCTACTTGGTCTAGAGAGTGACCTAACACACATCCCTTTAAATTTTTAATTTGATAAGGGCATCCATCAGGAATAAAAATAGCGTTACTTGATTTTGCAATAAAAGTCCATTTGGCTTAGCCCATGAAGCTAGGTTGATGGGGATTTTGTTCCAAAATTAGGTGACATTGTTTTTGAGAACAGATTCAACAATTGATGAGTAATTTTAGCATTTGCTGAAATATTTCGTGAATTAAACTGTTCTTAGCAATGAATTCAGCCATTGCTAAAAAATTCAGCAATTACAGAGTTAGTTTTCAGTTAACAAATTTAGCTATTGCTGATAACTTTTCAGCAATTGCTGGGGAAGCATATTTATATTCTTTTTCTACAATTGTTAAAATATAAGAAAGAAACATAATTTCTTCTCAGCATTTACTTAAACTTTCTCAGCAAACTTCTTTTTGTGAAACTCTCTCAGCAATTGCTGAATTGATTTTGAACAATAACTTCAGCAATTGCTAAGGAATTTTATACAATTGCTGGAAACAATTGTGCTTATTCTAGTGAAACTTTCTCAACAATTAGTGAATATGCTTTAAGCAACAAATTTAGTAATTTCTAAGGAATTTTTTGAATACTTCTTAGCAATTGCTAGATCTATTTTTAGTAACAAATTCAGTAATTAATGGATATACTTCTTATACAAAAATTGCTATATTTGGAAGTTTTTGGACATATCTCAATAGTGGTTTGTTCTACTAAAAATAGATTCAGCAAATGCTCAAAAATTTTCAGCAACTACAGAAAGAATTTCAGAGGTTCTTAATAAAAGACAGAATGATGATTGGACTTTTTTTTATATCTTAATATAGGTACTTCAACACCCATCAATGAGAGACAAAATAATGATAGGGGTTGACTACCATGGTGAATGGGTTGAGTCCAAAAATGGTCACATTTGGCGTTGGAAGAGCGCGAAAATAATAGAGATAATAGTAATGTTTGTGCATCGAGATATCACATATGATGATTTTGTCAATAATATCATTTCCCATTGCAAACTAAACTGTGATTTGAAAGATCCTGCCATCACCTACATGCACAGTTGTGATGAAAAGAAAAAGAAGGATCCTTTTAAAATAAAAAGTGAGAAAAGTTTGCGTACTTATTTGGAATATACAAGTGAAGGTAGAACCATTTTAAGGGTATACGTGATTGAAAGGTTGGAAGAGAACCACAACTTGCTGCAAGACATGGATATTCTAGAAAAAAAGTGGAGAAATAGCCAGTGAATAAATTCCTTAGTCCTACTCTTACTCCTGATCCTGAAGTATCCAGCAATACCACAGGTACTGCACAATCATAATCACTTTCTAGCCATTCTCAAGATGAAGAAATGGGGTTTCACATCAGTATGGCATTTGTGAATAAGCAAGTGCTAGATACTTCTTTAAAAACTTCTTATGTAACGAAAGATTTTAGAATTAAGAAGGTGGTCAACTCGCATGACGTGTATTGTGTGACATGTGTACATACTGAGTGCAAGTGGTAGCTGAAAGATATAAAGCTTTACAATTCTAATAGATTCTATATCAGAGAGTATAAAAAATACACACATGTGGTTCGCAACATCATAAGCTAGGCAGGTCGAAAAAAAGGAAGATAAAGAGAGTAAACTCAATTGGAGAATTATCTCAAATAAGAAAAAATAAATGCACCATATGTAAAAGGGTTTGACACAAAAGAACAACATGCTCAAAGCAAAATTTTCCATAGAAACAAATTCCTTAATATAATGACTCATTTGGTAATTTCTTTTTTTTTTATCTTTTTTGTGTTTAGAGGCGTTTGACAGTTGCCCCAAGTCATTTATGACTTGCTGGAATCGATATTTCAGTGCCCTGATAACTCATTTTCCCTTTTTCAGTTTTCCTATTTTAAAATTTCAGTTGTGGAATGGTAGAACTTGAGAGTGATTCTTAGTAAACATGCTTGGAATTAAATTTCAACAGTTTCATTAGCTCTAGAATTCTGACTTTGGTCTAGAGGGACCTTTGGTTCACTTCCCGTGGTGTACAAACTCTTTTCAGGTGCACTTATGGAAAGTTGAAAAATAGCCTCTTTTGGTTGGTTTTTTTGGCTTTAAGGGTCTTTTTCATGAAAATGACCTACAATGTGCATTTTGAAGATTCTATTAGATCCGAAATGTCATTTTCATGCCGTGTTTGTTTTTGGTTTGTTGAAATCTGTTCCCTTTTCTATTTCGAGCCTCGTTGGGAGATTTTGAATGTTGTAGAAAAACAGTTGGGTTGCCGCTAATTGCAGGCATAGTTCCTTTTATACGATCACATGGATTTAGGTCACGATAAAGTAGTTTAGGGTTTTTTCAACGCGATCGCATGGGTGGGAGTGCGATCGCGTAGAATGAGTTCCTTATTCAGTGTGATCGTAGTGGTTTTGTTCGCAATCACGTCCTTCTGATAAATTATGAATTATGATCGCGATGCATGGTTGTACAATCTCGCTATGTTCGACCCTGCTAGGCCGCAATCGCGTGGCACTTGGACATGATCGGGATGAAGGTATCTAGTGCCTATAAATACCAGGTTCCAACATTTTTATTTCATTTCCTATTTTGTTTTTCTCTCCCGAATTCCTTTTCTCTCATCAGTTCTTAGTGCTAATACTTGGGGGTCAGCTGGGTATTGTTGGTGGTTTCTTGGGGAGTGTTGTATTTGTTTTACCATGTTTTGAGGTCGATGTCTCTTTCTTTCCCTCTCTTTTAATTATTAATGTTTTGGCTTATTCCATATTCTTGTTTTGGCCAATTGAGGACCTTCCGGTGGTCTAAATGAGCTCAAACTTGAACCACGTGTTTCTTGAGCTAAGGCCTTTGTGTTGGTATAATTAAACTATTTTTACGGCTCGTGGGGTCCATGGTCCTGATTTAGGACCAATATTATTGTGCATTATGGGTCTTAACATTACCCTCTTGACCTGTTGATCATGTTTCTCCTAGTTTCAGGCTATTTCGAGCATTCCTGAGGTTGTTCGAGCTGTACGAATGACTTGCGGGAGCTCTTCACCGGCGTCCAAGTAGGCTAGGTTTTCCTTACTTCTTAGACTGGATTCATATTGGATGTTTGTAAGGTTCCATCCAGTTAGTGGGTTGGATAGGTGGTTTACATGTTGTTCCTTCTATTTTTCTGCACTTGTTTACCCTTTTGGGGCCCGTTGTTAGTTGTAGACTGCGTTTAGTATACCCGGCCTGTTGGGGGAGGCTGTGTGGCCGTAGTGTTGGTTCTTGGTTATTGAGAGTCTTTCGGGTGAGATGTGTGGTTAGCTTGTGGCTTCTGGTCTTTCTAAACTCTAAGCGCACTTTATATTTGCCTTGGTTGTTTTCGCGAGCATGCATACCCTGGTGTGGTTGATTAGCGAGGCTCTCTATGTATTTTACTACCCGAGAAGTGGGTAAAGTCTAATAAAAAGGTGGTTTTATGAACTAACACTAAAAACAGAGTTTTATATCTTGATCTCTCGCGACCACGAGATGGTACGGGCTATTTTGATAAATATATAACCGGAACTTAATTTTCATATATTATGTGTGTTATGGGGTTATATCATGGCTGTTTGGAACTGAGGGTTGGGGAGTCCATTGGTTGGCACTAAGGGTCGGGGAATCCGTTGTTGGCACTGGGGGTCAGGGACTCTATTTATTGGCTCTAACAGGGTGCAAAACCCTCTATTGTCACTAAGGAGGCGGAGATCTCCAGAGTGGGGCTTTCGCAGGCGGGGCTTGGTGAGTGCATTCGCACAGTTCCATCCCCTTGCATCATCCTTTTATCGCTCATTGTGCCTTTTATGGGGCGTCAGGTAGGTTTTGTATGATTTCCTTTTCTGTATGTATCCAGTGGTGGGATGGGGAATGACTGGAGTTTATCAGTTAATTGCTTTCCTTTCTGCTTGTTTTCTATTATTCTTACTTATTCTGTTTATCGGTTGAGTTGAGCTACTTATAATGGACTTGATATCTTATTATGTAATAATGCAATTGATTGTGTTGAAATGCCTGAGGGAAAAAACCTATGTTCTTACGCGGAATGGGAATAAAGGCTACTAAAATTGGATCTTGGTATATTTGAGATTATTCCTTTTAATCGTAATCAAAGATGAATACGAATGAGATTAAAAAGTCTATCATTGGGGAAAACTATGCAATAGCTTTGGTTAGAGAAAAACCCTTCTTTAGTAGGGCGGAGGTGCCATTCCTCACATTTACTGTTGTCCCCAGACTTCACTCTTTCAACATTTGTATACTTTCTAAAGAATTAAAATGATCATATAATTCTCTCGAAGATTCAACGGTTGATGAATATTTCTAAGCAATTGCATAAGTTGTAACTAATAACAGATTCAGCAATTGCTGAGACATGTTCAGTAACTGTTGAAAATATAATAAGTAGGTTCGACATTTACTGAATATGTCTTGGCAATTTCTGCATCTGTTTTCACTTACAACTTTAGCAATTTCTCCCCCTTTTGCATCAATAAAAAAAGAGACAAAAATCAAACAAAGCAAGGTAATTTATAACATAACAAAAACTTAAGAACATGATAACAATCACCATATACTAACTTTTTTTCTAAACATCTTAAAAAAATACAATTTTTCAAATTTTGATACCACACCCCCATGGATACTCCCATTCACTCACTGACTCACTCACTTATATCTTTGCCCTCTCTTTTTGACATCCTTTCTTCCTTGTATCTGTACCTAAACCGATACATGTAAAATTTTAATGGACTCAATTTGCTAGAGGGAGTTGGTCAACACTGTCTCCATCTCGGTCAACTCATTAGATAGAGAAGATGATGAGGATGCAAATGATAATGAGGATACAGTTGCGGAGGGCTTGGTAGGAGGATCAATAACCCAGTTAACCATATAACTATCACGAACATACCCCAATTTCGCAAGAAACTCCTCATGGTAAGTAGTATAATGAGTTAAGAAATGTATATTAATGAGGTGAAAATTATGGTGTAGAAGAATATGTGTAATAATCATTTCACAGGGAAGAATCCATCCAACGTTGACACTAATCATGCAATTGATGATGAGATAAGACAAGTCAAATTGATGCCCCGTATCCAAGAAAAATGTCAAAAGAATGTCTTTAGGATTGAACTACGTTGGAAATCTTGCAAGACACATGGGGTGGAGCCAACAATATGTGCAATGATGCGCATTTCAAAAGATTTTTTTTGTGATACATTTAGAGAATTATCCACACTTAAGATTCTCTTGAATTCTTGTAAGCAACTCTTTTACAAATTTATTGTTTTCAAGTGTATGACATTATACCTTATATCTGGAAGTCTTACACTTTTTATATTTTCACTACATTTATGTACTAGTGGTGCAATCATATCCCTAATCTCTTTGATGAAAGTCCATAGGGCTTAGTCCATGGGGCTAGGTTGATGGAGATTTTCTTCCAAAATTAAGTGATGCTATTCTTGTTCCTGCTGGATGCGCTCATAATTTTAGAAATTTAAATGCATGTTAGTCAGGTTTATCTCTCTATTTCAAGTATACTAGAGGTGGCTATAAGTTTTAGAGAAGAATCAAGGAAGATGCAACGCCTTGCGCATCAGCATGTACCAAAAGGGGCTAATGAAGCACCATATATTGATCCTAGAAATGGAGAACAAAAAAAAATCTTGAATCTTGGTGGTATTCGGGTCCTTGGGTTTGTGGTTATTTATTTTGGATTCAAATCGGGTTATTTTGGGTCCTAATTTGGTTTTTTTTTTGGATAAAATTCGAAGGTATACTTGTTCATTTTCCGAAATAAGTTCCAGCAATTGCTGTGTGAAACTTAAGCAATTGTTGTACACATCTATTTGAGAAAAAAATAATACTTGTGTACATGTCTCATCAGACTGCACTAGTTTGTTTTTCTTGATGAAGCAACTGCTGAAGAAGAGCAAGTTTCTTTGGTAATTGTTACATATTCTGTAGTAATTGATGCATGACCTCAGTAGTTACTTCAACATTTAATGTAAATGTTATGTTAATTAATTTTTTTGAAGTTTTAATATGCTACTTATTTATATGATTAACTTTTAGCTTTTGTAGGAACTGACACAATTGAAGTTCA
>JBDJHY010237504.1:0-10902 GCA_039654485.1 Withania somnifera
AATACCTCAAATAATTACACATAAGTAAGCAAACTAAGACTATTATCAAACTAACAATAAGCGAGGGTTTGTGAACAACAGTAAAGACATCTAACAAATGAAAACAACACAAAAGACTCATAGCAGGCCATGATCAGGAAGTTAGCAAGTATAAACATGACTAGGTATGAAACAGGTCGTGTTCTTCATAATACAATTTTTTTTCAGTTTTAAACTTCAACTTATGCAATCAAGAAATTATATAAGGTAAAGAATTATATTGTTGACCATATAGGCAAGCAACCATTAGTTATAGTTAGTTAGTTAACAAATCATGACAAGAATAATAAATGTAGACATGTATCCAGTAATAGATATCAAATCATACATGACACCTTAGTATGCCAAAATAGCATATAACCTACCATGATGTAAATAAATATAGTCTAGTAAACCATAAAAGACTCTATAGTACCTATTTCAGTTTCAAATTTCAATTTTCAGTTAAGACTATGCATATTTGACATAAAATTGGGTCATTCAACTAATCATAGAGCATGAAAGAACACATTTCAACATCATTAATCCATTATTCAGAATCATGTAAGCACATAAAATGGATTTGAGACTCTAAATGAAAGAATTTTAACCTCTCAAGTCATTTAGAACAGCGGAGAGGACATTTAAATGTCCTTTGTTCCTCATCCCTTTAGATTATCACACCCTTTGATGCATTGGAGGTGGATTGAACCCCATATCATCTCACATCCCTCACCTTAGGCATCCTTGCAATGTATAGGTTCTTAGGATATGCAAACAAACATCAAATTCCCGAGTTCCATTTCGAAGTTCTCCCCTTTCCTTGAACTCATGTAGGCCATTGTACATCATCGGTAAAGGAGGTATGAGGTGAATAAGGACTAACCCTTTTACTTCTATGTAGAAAACTTTTGAAACTGCAAATGACTTTATGAACACATTTAGTAGATAAAGGATCACATATGGTCAATTTGCAAAATCAGAGTATGGAGTGGGCTGAGGGGGTCTTTAATTTGTTATTTTTAGATGTCAAAGTAATCACAAATCATAACTTGTAGAACTATTGAAAATTACAAAAATAATAACATCACATGGCTAGCTTAACAAGAAAGAGAAAACACTACTTTTTATAAAATTTCACAAGGAAACAATATCATCCAAGCAACATGAGAAGATTTAGAAACACCATATCAAAACCACCTTCAATACCCTTTATAGATTACACTTAAAGCCAAATCAAAATATCGTACACTAACAGCTAAATCAAACCTACCATGTGTATAAGAAAAAGCAACACCTCATCTTTAACTACAAATAACTCAAATATAATCAACTAAGGCAGTAAAAGCTAACAGTGTCACAGATATGTAAGGACCTCAAAATAGTCAACTATATTCAACTATATAAAGCATGTCAACATTATTAACCAACGTTCATAAACATAAATAAATAACAAGGATCAAGAATAAATGAACCAGTGAAAAAATAATGTAAAACTAAAGGCAAAAGGGATGGTGAAGTACCTTTTTTTGGTGCAAGAACCAAAGTTGAACCAAAGAAACAGCCTGGAAAGCTTAAAACTTTCAAAAAAGAAACACTCTAAGCTCTACAAATCCGACTAGATCCCTTAAAGGAGTGAAAAGAAAAACCCCTTAATAAAACACTCCAAGGATCAAGGATCCCTCTAATTTTACCTCTTCAACACTAATTCAAACCCAACTTTAACCTAAAAGAAACTAAATAAAAATACTATGAAATCACTAAAAAAATTCCAACCTGCATGAATCAACTAAACCATTTTCTAAACTATAGCAATAATATTACTCACTTTAATCAAGTTTTAAGATAGAATAAGCTCTCAAAATAGGAAACCCTAAAGTATTCGAAAACTTGAATTTTTGCTTACTGAAAATCAATAGATATCTCTTTTACAACCCTAATGGGCAAAGGAGAATTTATAGGGGATTATGGATTACTCCCCAAGCCTAAAATTGGGGGAAAAACGAAATCATACAAGAACAAACCATCCAGCAAGACAATTTGAATCCAAAAGATCTTAGCCCTTTAAAGGCAATGGATTTAAAATCCAAATGGGCTAGGCGGTAAGATGATCAAGAATCAATCATTGGCTTCCACAATTAGATACATACCACTACTCATGGTAGACACTAATGATGACCCTGAACCCTTCGCCATCAAACACAACAAGAACCTAACACACACAAGGGATGCTTGACTTACCTCCGGTCAAAGCAACATAACTCATGCTCAAGTGGGCATCTAGGTGGCTCAGTCAACACATAACTTATTAAACATGTAATTAGGAAGTGAAACAACAGCAAACCACTTATTCTACCATCGCATCTAATTCCTAAGTATGTGGAGTGACATAGTAACTACATTCCTAGTAAAACGTTAAGAGACGATCCCCTATGGATATGGAACACATCCATATTTCCCCAGATTTGCAAGGAGTTGTTAAGGTAATGGGCTTTGCGCCAAGGTCCAAAACCAAATAGAGAAATGGGTAATGAATCCACATTTGGAACTGCAACACTACCATCAACTAGAAAATACAACTATCAATGAACCACCCTCAAATATTCAAGTCAAGCTCTGGAATAAACATCTAACCATAAGATCAATCCCCCAAACAAGCCACACAACTGGGTCTAGCATAAAAGTCCATTACTAAATAAGCTCCACTACCAAGTAGAAACACATAATCATCAGTCCACGGCTAACAAGTGAAAAACAATAGGGGAGAATAAGAATAAGTAGATATGAAGAAAGAATCACTAAAGCCGATCAAATAAAATACCAACCAGATAACAACAACATGGAATAAAACCTAACTTTGCTGCCTATGTAGTTCTTCCTCTATTATAGAAGAAGTACTACAAGGCATAGACTGACCACGACCTAACACACATTTCCTCTACAACCTTGAGCATTACAATGGGATTTGATCCTACAACTAACATATGTATCACCTCTAACCAGTGGAAATGCTGACTTAGAAGACTTTAAACACAACAAACTAAAGGTTGAACCACCCCATATCAAGGGAACTCCCTACCACTATGTACAACTTTCCATAATCATAGCACGTCCAGCCGTAAGGGAAGTCATTAGAAAAATAAGAGGAGTCACAACACTCAAGGAATAACCCTAGATGCCAACAATGACCAAAGGCCCTCATCACACTAGAACATCCACCATAGGATGAAACCCCAAAAGGAATACTACAAAAAACCTGCTCGAAAGTCTGAGCCTTAGGATCTGGATGAACCTTACCAACAGTCAGTGATACATTCTGAATACTTAGGTGGTGTCTAAACTTCCCTGTTAGGATGATCTATACCACCAAATATAGTGATGCTAAAAACCATCCAATTAATGAGAACCCTGATTACCACTACCATAAGTCTCATGGCGCAATCCCTCCATAAACCTCACATGGCCCACAATCTAAGCAAGTGAGTGGCCTACTGATACAAAGGGATTGAAAAATAAAGTAGTACAATAACCTCGTCAACAAACCTCTATGCCCAATCACTCGATAGGGAAAACCACAGTATTTTACCCGACCAACTCATAGAAACTAGCCTTGTACTCCGCAATAGACATCTGACCCTATTGTAAGTGTCGAAACTCGCTCTGTACCTAATAACTACTCCCCTCACAGGGGAACCCCTACCAATGTGTACTGTCGACTAACCTCAAAACCTCAAGTAAAAATCTTAATAGGACCAATGTCGCTATCAATCCAACTAGCGGCAACGATGACCCTATGTCTATAAGCTGCTGAATTTGAACATCTACTGACCGCTGGTTTATGGCCGATGTTATCCCTATACCAACTTCCAAGGCTTTAGATGGTAGGGTGACTACAGCATATCCTCTAGTTCGAAATTGACCTCTACCTCGACCCTTCACTGGATCCTTAGATATTGGGATAAAAGAATCCTCCTTTCTCGCTGAAGACCTCAAATCGACCATCTGTAGAAAAGTGATACAGAAAAATGAGTTTTTAATAGTCCGCCAAAGAGAAGATACATGACTCGGAGTCAAGAAATAGAAGCCTTTCCTAAAATTTCACTATAGCCTCTCGAAGATAAGATACGGACATCATCGTACCAATCAATATTACTCAACTCAGACACCCGATAATGTAACACTGACACCGACCAAAACCTATGTTCTGATACCAAGCTGTTAGGACCCAGTTTCCCGGATGATGATAGCACCTACTATCCTAAAATTAGGAGAACCAACCTATTATCCTTGAGTCATAAACGACTGGATGATGAAACAACAATGCTAAGCACTCATAGGGCAAGTAGAAAAGGTACATGGAAAAGATATTAATATAAATAACATATGTACAGTAAAAAAAAAACCTCCCAAGACATTTTATCAGTGTGTACATGAGCTAATATAAAGATGGGGTGTATATAAGAGTTCAATACATACATCTGACTCAGGGTAAAAAAAGGGAAAGTATAAACTAAAGAGAAGCAGGCCATTTTGAGCGTCTTAAGTTGACCTTGTCTCTCTGAAGTCTGCAAGCCAACATATATCACAACATCTGCGGTGATAACTCACACCTGTGTCTGCATCTAAAAATACACAAAAGTGTAGTATGATTACTAGTTGCCAAAGAAACAAGTACCCATGGGCTCCAAAGACCCTACCGGGCGCATAAATGAAATAATCACAATAAATAGCAAGATGACAAGAAAGTGAGTCATAGAGGAAAACATGAAGCACAAGGAAAACTAGCTATACAAATAGTGGCAAGTAATACAGGTACCACATAAAGGAAACTAACTTAGTCCACAAGATAGGAGCTCGTGTAAGAAATAAAACATAATCGGGATCTTTGCAGCAATATAGTAATGACATCAGATAACCAAAACAAGATAGATATCAAAGGGAAAATACAGGGAATGAGCGGTGTACCAGTAACCTCAATGATGATACAGGAAAGGGGAAAGATACAACAAACTACATAAGCATAGATAACCCTCCATTAGGAGATGATCACTAGGTAAAAATTACAATAACAACAGAAACTAGAAACTAGAAACTACAAATATAAGATGTAATGAAAACTAGTAAACCCTTCACTAACCCACCTACCAGGAAGGGAACACACCTGGAGTTCTCACCCCCCAGCAACTAATATTACTAGAGTGGTACATATAGAAAAATAAGTTCAGGAAAGTGAAAAACACATGATGCATAGGTAGTTCAAGGGTGTAAATGTATGTATCTCCCGGACTAAGGTACCATAGGTAGGACCCATATGAGTCATTGACAAGAACCCTTTCGCTGACTGTAAACCGCATAACAAAACCTATAGATGACCCAAATCGCATATCCTAAGGTCAGAAGTGTAATGATAATGTCATCTTAGTGCCTCAGTCTTGGTGTCTCAATAACTAGAATATGTACCTCAATATCAAAGTATCAATGCCTCAGAGTCTCATAAGCATAGGATCTCAATAAATGTGAATAGTTTGAAAAACTCTTTACTTACTAACCGAAATGGGATGCAAGTTTCAACAATAGTCATAGATTATAATTCCCATGCCAGTTGTGAAGCCTGACTCAAATGGTGGAAAAAGAGTAATTGAGGTCTGGGCATCGAACGGGACTAAAACCAAGTTCAAATCCATTATTTATTATTAAAAATGTCATCTTAAACAATTTTAGTCCATTTTAATAGTTTAAATTAAGAGATGGGCCCTTAAGGCCATATCACATTAGAAGCAAGTAATGTTGTGCCTTCAACCCTCATAATTCCATGAATCTAGGTACAAATAATTATGGAGGGTCCACAACATAAAACCCTCTAATTGTCCAAAGGCCCTGCACAGGCCCAGTCTATAGCTAACAACACACACCACCTACCTAAACCTGAGGGGAAAAAAAATATAATCCATGCATTAACATTTTGTTACTTCCAGAGCCACCCTACGGCTATCACAAGGCAAACCCTAGGTCACAGGGATCGTCCTACACTGAGCGCCGTCAGAATGAAAGAGATGAAATAGAATAGACGAAGTGGTCAAGGGTCATGATATAGACCTAATAAACAAATTGAATGTTATTTAACATAAACTATATTGATTATACACTAAGTGTAGAACCAGGGCACCTACTTGTTGGTCGACGAATACCACACCGTAATACATGAATAATAGGTTGTATGATGTCAAATTCTCTCTAACATTTACGAAACTAGAAAAATAGAAATCCACACATCAAAATGAAGCTAACGGTATAAATTATACTATATTCCAAGTGGGATGGAAATCGAGCCTATGGGACCCGCTAATTGGACAAGGAAATAAACTTTGCCAAGGAGTTTCCGACATCACTAGCTACTAGTGCTCCAAAAATAAGCATAATCTAAGTAAATAAAAGGCCTCAAAATGACTTGAGAAGAAGAGAAATAAAATGTAACACTTTAAAAAGCTCACTCGGAGTAGAATTGAGCTCAACGTACCAAAATTAATCAATAAGCCATTGAAAACAAGGGAACATAGCAAATCTTGAGCAATGCAACTACCTCCCCTACACTTCCTCTATATTTCCCAACAATTAGAATTTCTTAGGAGGAGATTAGTGAGAGAAATATTAAGAGAAAGTGATGGAAATTTCCAAGATAAAAAATTATGTACTACTAGGAAATTGTCTTTCGCGATCACATGGTAGAGTGTGGAAATTGTCAAGTTAAGACTCTTTTGGTCATTATAATCACGGTAGTTAGGCATGTGATCTAGGAGAACCCTAGGATAGACGGTAGCGATTGTGTCAAAAGGTAGCATTCGCGAAGCATAATGAGGCAGACCAATGCGACCACAAAGGATATCATTGCAATCGTAATGAAGGACACAAAGAGCTTCAAAATTGCATGGCACAGTACCATGATTATGAAGAACAACTGAACGGTGCACTAGTAGCTTAAAGTATTGCAAAAACCAATAATTTCTAAAGGCTTTGAACACCACTAAAAATTGGTTTCGCATTTGATAAATGCACACGTGATATGCATATATACCCAAAATGACATTCCATACTTTATGGTGCAGTTAAGAAATGGATATGAGGTCATTTAGGAGAAATGTTGACCAATTAAACATTTATGCCAAATATGTCTTGAAATCCACCAAGTACATTGAAATCACACCAGACGCATAGGGAAGAAAACTAACACTCCCTTTAACCCAAACTCAACATTACAGATATGATGGCGTAGTTGGATTTTCAAACCAACACTAGGACTATTGAATGGTTGACCCAAGTTAGAAACTCAGATCCCATATAACTATTAACTCACAAAAGAAGCCAAATCACACTAAAAGCTCCTAAGCCCGAACAAAGGACCCACCTAGACCAAAATCCACGTTCTAGAGCTAAAAACATATTGGAGTTCAACTCTGAGCTCGTATTGAGGGAATGTTAATTGAAGTCAATGACTATATAAATTTAGGCAATAAAATAGGGAATTTGAGAACTTTCAATTGAACAACTAGGGAACTGAACTACCAGTCACAATATGTCGAAAATGACCTAGAGAGCTTTTGGAATTCTCTAGAGTGCATAAATACATGACATACATGGGAATAATCGTAGGGGTCATTACACATAATATATCAGATGATCTTCCTGCATCAGAACACAACCCAAACTAATATCAAAAACATCATAATAAGCTTCAAAACCTTTATTGTCAATCAACAATATATAGACAGGAGCAAAAGTCAAAATAGTGTTAATCCTATGAACACAATCTCACAATCATCTGACCATTGAAAACGAACATCCTTTCGAGTAAATCTAGTCAATGGTGATGCAATGGAATAAAATCCCTCAACAAATCAACAATAATAACTAGGAAACCCAACAAAATTATGAACCTCAGTTGGAGTAGTCGGTTTAGGACAATTACAGACAACTATAATCTTATTTAGATAGACACAAATACCCTCTTTGGAGATGACATATCCATGGAATGCAACTGGCTCAAGACAAAACTCTCACTTTGAAAACTTAGCAAAATTCCAATGATCTCTCAATGTTTTAAGCACAATCCAGAAATGATGCTCATAATCCTCCCTAAAATGAATATATACAAAGATTTCATGAATGAGTACAATTACTAAAGTGTCAAGATAGGTCCTTAAAAAATGGTTTATCATTTCTATAAAAGTTGTGGACATATTTGTCAACCCAAAAGACATAACAAAGAGCTCATAATGAACATACCAATTCCTGAATTTTCTATTTGGGATATCTCAGTTTAAATATATAACTGGTGGTAATTTGACCTCAAATCAATCTTAGAGAAAATGTCTTAACCCTAAAGTTGATCAAACAAGTTACTAATCGAGGAATCAAATACTTATTATTCACTATCACACCATTTATCTATATGCAATCGATACTCATACACATAGACCCATCATTATTCTCTAAAAAACAAAATAAGAACACGCCATAACAAATCGCTAAGATGAATTAATAATTATTTATAATATCCTGAAGCTGAGTGTTGAGCTCTCTCAGTTCAGAAGGTGTCATACGATAAGGATAAATAGAAATAGTCTTAGTGTCTGGCTACAACTCAATGGAAAAAATAATATCTTACTTAGGTGGTAGTCTAGGCAAATTGGTAGGAAACACATCAAGATACTCATAATAGGTTATAACTCAAGATTGATAGAATCAATGATAATATATATAACATATGCAAGATATGCTAAAAAACCATGAGGAACAAGGCTTCGAACCTCAATGCAAGAAATAATCATCATTGGTTCATGACTAGCCAAACCATGCCACACTACTGGGTTATACCGGGCATTGCAAAGGTCAAACTCTTGGTATAAAAATCCATGACTAATATGTGAGGGGATAACCATTCCGTTCCTAGAATCACGTTAAATTCAATCATATCCAACAAAATTAAATCAGCATGAGTCTCAAATTGCAAAACATGATATAAATACACTATCAATTACTAAAGAATAACCTACTTGGTGGAGATAAATAAGGGAACCCAAAGTCTCACTAACTATACCAAGAAGGAATCATAATAAGATGATAAATAGAAAAGAGTAAAGCTTGGATTGAATAAAGATGAAGTTGGCTAGTAACACACAAAAATAGTACCTGTAATAACACCATCAAATGCCTCAACCTCGAGTCTACCAGAGACCACATAGAAATGCCAACGACTACCACCACGACTACCCTCTCAACCACTACCTCTATAATTCTAAGGAGAACCACATCCTTGAATACCACCACCCCTGCCCATGGGTGGCATGACTCTAATAGGCCGTGTAGAAATAGGAGCTTGAGAAATAATTGGCTAAAAAGGAACTCTTCGAGGACAATCAAGTATGATATGAACCATACAATAAAATGTATAACACAAGACAACTGACCTAAGTTGGCGAGAGGAATTTGAATTAGTAGAATGGACACCATGGCCTAAAGAATTACTACTAAATATCAGCATCTATGCCTAGATATAGAGGTAGGCAACCCCTACTTTTGTGGCTAAGAAGGGGTCCTAACCTAATAATCAGTACCATAACTACTATTTCTAGAACCACTGAGGTGACCCTAATGATGAGGCCTCTTCTCCTCTTTACCTCACCTACTATGGATTTGATAAACCACAAAAAGGCCATTGTCACAAACTATCTGAAAAAATAACCCACTAACAAGAAATGCCTTAGCCATCTCACTAATATCCGAATCAAATCCATGAAAAAAATAGCTAACTCTATCCATCTCAGTAATGATAGCTAGAATAAAATGCAGATAACTGATTAAACTTTGCCTTATACTCAGAAATTTAAAGAGATCCCTACTTAAGTCTTAGAAAATCATCCCTTCTGCAATTATGAATTATACGAGGGACGTAACTCTTTAGAAATGTATTTAAAAACACGATCCAATTATTAGGAGTTGAGTTTTCCAATCTAGGAAAAAAATAACCTCCCTCATACTTGGCGAGGCCACCAAACTGATAATTAGTGAACTCAATTCCATTAGAATCAAACAGACTGAGGTTGTGTAACCCCTCCTAATAATGATCAATAAAATCTTTCGGGTCCTTACTCAGCAAGCTAGAAAATCATAGGGGACTTAGTCTAAAAATCTACCCAATGCCTTCTTAATTGAATGAGACATAGGTGGGTGAGATGGAAAAGGTAGAACCATCGACAAAGTAGAATAGGAAGTTGCTGAAGATGGTTAAACTAAAGATTGAGGAATTTGGACTGGACACTATAATATTATAGGCATAACACCAAAACCATACACACTAGATGACGGTGGAACACCTAGTTAAAAAAAGCTGGAGCTGAAGTAGTTACCCTACTAGTCGAATAACTATACCTAATAATGTATTAATAAATCCTCATCTTATATGAGATACTGGAATTGATGAAGGTCTATGAGATAATGTAGTTGGTCCATGCACCCATGGTGGCTGCTGTCCTAATACAGGATTAGGCTCTAAGTCTAAAATTCGTACCGGTGATACAGCCTATCAGGTTCCACTGCTACTGCGTTTTATCCACAACCTCATCCAGTACCATCATGTCCAACTGGTGGTGTGATGTGAGGACAAAATAGCACATATTTAGCCATTATTTGCCTCATATCTTAATATTTTAATTTGTTTCTTGAGTAATAATTATTTTATATTATGCTAATATGGTATATTATGTTGTAGGAATTATTTGAAGTGAGAAGGAAGAAGTTTGGAGCTCAAACAAATTAAATATGAGAGATTACAAAAGGAATTTCAAGCAGGCAGCTTAATGGAATAAAGTTAATATTATATTCAATAAG
>JBDJHY010237514.1:0-10902 GCA_039654485.1 Withania somnifera
GATCTAGGACCGTGTGTTTATGTCCCAACCTTGATGAGAGGGGCCTTGGGACCTTAGAGGTCGTGATGCATTGTTCTTATGACCTGTATGAGAGGTGTTCTTAGCTCTAGTGGATCCTAGCTGGCGCTATATATACTGAGGGCATTTTATTTTTTTCATGTTATTCTATGAGAACGCATTTGTGTAGTTAGCATGTAGATGCTGATGGTGGGACCCATGGTTGGTTTGGGCTATGGTAACCTATTGATACTAAGATAAGCTTTTCTGACTAGGCATAATTGCAAAGAGTTTTCTATAACTAAACTCCTACGACCACGGTGCACTATTAAGTTATTTTAATAAGCATGTCTAGATTGAGGATTTTCCTATGTATCATCGTTGTTAATTCATACCTATGGCGAGGCCTGGATATGATAATCCACATGATAATTTACTTGCATTTCTTGTTTTTCTATGTTTAGATCTTTCTATTAGATGCCTCAAATCATTTATGACTTGCAAGGATCGGTTCTGGTTCCCTAGCGGTTCTGTTGCTTGTTATCTCATTTTTCTTTTTTTTGAAGGCTTAACCTTGAAATAGTGAAAATTGAGAGTAAATTCTTTGTAAATGAACTTGAAATTAGATTCCAAAAATCCTTTGTCTTTGGAGTTCCGACTTTGGTCTAGTAGAACCTTTAGTTCAAGCCCGAGGTTTTCTATTTGAGTTTAAGCAGTTTTGAGGAAATTCAATTCAAATGATGTTAAGATTGGAGCATGGGTTTCTTTTCATAATTGTAGTGCCAAATTGTATTTTAAAGCTTCCATCAGCTTCGGAATTTTCAATTTGGACTAGTAGGCTTGTTGGCCTACTTCCTTAAGGTATTTGGATTAATTTTTTAGGCCCATATGGAAAGCTAAAATGTTGTAGGTTTTGGTTCAGTTTTGTATATAGGTTCTTTTTTATTAAATAAACTCGTATGTACATGTCGTGGATTCTATTGAGTTTGAAATATGATTTCCATATAGTTTGCATATTTTGTTTTTCAAAATTCGAGTCTAATTCTATTTCTAGCCCCTCATTGGAGTTTTTGAGTTTGCTGAAAAAAAGTTGTTTACTTTAAAAAATGCAGGCCCAATGCCTTCATTGCGATCATAGGGCCTTTATTATGGTAGCAGAAGGCTGGGGTTTTGTCCATTGTGATCGCATAGTTTGTGGCTGCAATCGTGATGTGTTGGGATCTCGTAGGGGGAGACTATATGGCCCTTGGCCGTGATTGCGTAGCATAGAGAGGTTGTGCATCACAATTCCCTTACCGCATTTTCGTAGGGTGATAACCTCGAGGGTCATGATCATGGGTCTTGTGCCTGTATATATATCCCATTTTCCAGTTGTAATCTTCCTATTCCTTCACTTGAAATCTCTCACTAAGAATCTTATATTCATCATAGTTGACGTATTTTATTGTGCAATGTTAGGGGTTGCTTAGAGGTGATTTGGGGGAGTGTTTCTATGCATTTTCTTTTTCTCCGGTGCGTGATTTCACTAATTTTCTCATGTTTAATTCTTTACATATTTCTTTCATTCAATAAACTTTATATGGCCAATTGGAGACCCATCTGAGTCCGTATTAGTTCAAATTGGATTCCCAAGTTCCTTAAGCTAAGGTCTGCCTCCTGTTATTTCAATTCTATTTTTTGGAATATAAGGCCCACAGGCCCATTTTTAGGCCTAATTTTTTACTCGAATTGCACTTGGAAATATGGATGTCAGTTTTCACCTCTTAACCCTTGTATTAGTATTTTGATAGCTTAGAGCTATTTTGGGTTTTTTATAGAGCTTTGGGCTATTTCGGCGCGCTATATGAGGATTTTTCGCCGACGTCTAGGTATGTAAAGTTTGCTTATCTCCTAGATTGATTCATGTAGAGTATTTGTATGGTGGTGGCAAGTCATTGGGATGGTTTTAGGTCGTATCTCCTCTCTAATATTCTTTTATTTTCTACTAATTATCGGGTACCGAGGAGGGACGTAATGAGTTTGGGGTTGTAGAATGATACTACATCTTTTTTGGGAGAAGTATTGCACTTTAGAGCCTGTGTTGGGCTATATTTTGATCTTGGGAGAGTTGCGTGCTTAGCTGGTGGCCTTGGTCTGATCTTAGATGATATTGAGAGCTTTTTATGTGTGTTGTATTACTCTGCAAGCATGAATTGCACTGTTGACTGTGTTGAGGTTACTGGTGGACCTTATGTTGTGAGATGGTAAAGTCTTAATAATATTGAAAATAGGATTTTATAAACTAAATATAGCTAGAAAGAGAGGTCTATACCACCGCGACGCGGTATGGAGATATTTTATAATACAAGACCGGACTGAGGTGTTTGTTATCTATATGTATCATTTTTGGAATGGTTTTGAGGTAGGACCTTCAGTGGTGAGTCATGCGTATTATATTGGAGGTGGGACCTCCCCTGTAAGCTGTAAGCTATTAGATTAGAGTGGGACGTCTCGTGCATAGCTGAGAGATGTCTTTCAGATGTGGGACCTCTTATGCATTAGTTGGGATCTGTAGTTCGGAGATGGGACCTCCCTGGTTAGGTTGAGAGTTGTTCTTGATACTCTTTACTTGTACCCCTTTTCATTAATCTTTACCTGTTGTTTTTACCCTTAAGGCATAAGGGGGAGCTCACATTGGGTCCTTTGATGCTCTTCTTGCACTTACCGTCAAGATGGGGCATCAGGTAGGTTATGTTTGTTTTCTTACCTGCTACTAGCATCGTTACCGTGTTTATTATTCCTTACCTTATTATTATTTATTCTCAACTGGAGCCCTGGTAGGCCTTTTGTATTTGATTTTCTCCAGGCTTTTTGATAGGTTGGTTATTTTATGGGACAGAAGTACATAGACCTACTTTCATAAAATATGTATCTTATCGTGTTTGTGCTCGGTGATATACATTTACCTGATGTTGAATTTAGCTATGTAGCTAGTCTCCATTAATGTTTAGTTACTCTTACAACTTGTTTTCCTTTCTGGCCTTTACTTTACTTGCACCCTGGTCGGCCTATGATTCCTACTGGTACCTATATTTGTAGTAGAAATACTGCACTTATGTATTATTTTCAGGGTGTAGATACTAGTGTAGGTCATCATAGGCGGTGTGATCGCACATACTATATTAATGTTACTTAACGACTACATTAATCTTCTGGCTTACAGGATGATTGTGTCTTTCTCCAATTTTTTTCTACTTTATTTTGTTCCCAACATGCTATATACTAGTTTATATATGTAGGATCTTGTATATGTTGTGCATTTTCTATTAGATGCTTAGTTTTTGTAACTCAATATGTTATTGCCACCAGGTTTTTTTGTTGGGTTATGTTATATATATCTTAAGTTGTTCTCGTCAATTACTGCTTTTACTTATTATTGGTAGTTAAGTTCAATTATGTACCTTTTCTTATCGCTCTAAGTTATAGGGATAGGCTTGCCTATAGGTGAGCTGTACGCTCCATCATTACACGATTTCGGGTTGTGACAAAGTGGTATCAGATCTTAGGTTTTACCGGTCTCTTTGGCATGGGAACAAGTACCTAGTATAGACCTGTGTATCTGTAAGTAGACGTCTGTATCGAATCTTCTAGAGCAGTTAAGGTACCTTAGGAAATCTATAAGTCTCTTGGTTCTTATTGTTTGTTGGCATTCATTTTATTTCTGGAAAGATTCATTTTGGCTTCACTCTTTTGCAAATGGTATGTACCCGATCTTTGTCCGTGGATAGAGAATCTCTCCCACAAGGATATGAGGCCCCGCCCTTGGGTTAGGAGGGGTTAGTTGGGCATAGTTAGTCAATTGGTACTATCCTAGCTTCTACTCAGCCGACTACAGTTGTGGTAGACCCACCAGTATAGCCGCAAATAGTTGTTACACCTTCGTCGCAGTTTACCCAACCACCACCCACTGCTATTAGAGATATGTTATGGTAGATGTTACAAATGTTTGGTGTGATACAAACGAAGGTACCATAAGCTTCATGTAAGGATTGATGTTTTGCATTCTAGAGTGTTTTGGTAGTTTCTCTAAGTGTTTTATGACCTGCTGGAATTGGTAGTTCGGACCCCTGGTGACTCGATTGAGAAATATCTCAAATTGCCTGTTTTAGTGCATAAAACTAAATACTCATTGATCAAAGTCAAATTTTCTTCAAGGCGAGCTCAGAATTAAGTTTCAACAATCCCTTAGCTCTGAGATGTAAAAAAAAATCAAGATTGACCTTAAGTTTGTGTTTTGGAGTTTTGTTTGAAATTTATACCAATTTGTTGATTTTAGTTAAGTTTAAGGCCGAAAGTGGTGTTTGGGTGTTGTTTTGATGATAGGAGTGTCAGATTGAGCTTGACGCTTTTGTTAGCTTTGAAATGGTGAATTTAGGCTAGATTGACCTTTAGTAAGCTTCCTAAGGTGTTCATGCTAGATTTGAGTGGTTATGTGGAAAGTTAGAAATTTCCAAGTTTTTGTTAAGTCTTGGTTGGGGTCATTTTTTCTCAAACGACCTCCGATATCAATTTCGTTGATTCCATTGAGTCTGTAATGTGTTTTTCACATAAAATACACATTTGGTTTGTCAAAATTTGACTCCTTTGCAATTTCAAAACCTTGGTGAAACCCTAGTAATAATGCAAAACTTTCCTGGTGTAGATTTTGATTGATTTGTCGTTCAAAGTGCCGATAAATCGGCCAAAATGCCAGTTAAGCAGAGGATCTAAGTTTTGATAAAACTGACCAGGATTCTTATAAAGCGGAACCTCAGGCTTTTGCAGTCTTTTCCATCCGTTTTTGGGTTATTCTTTTCCAACGTTTTCCTCGTTTTCTCTCATCAACTGGTGGAATTGTCTTAGAAAACCTCCTATAGTTCATATGAAAGTACCTTAAAGGTTGTGCACATACATATTATCTTCTGTAAGTGATTTCTTTCATTAAATTTCATTAAATATAGAGTCCTTCCTCCATCAATGACCTTTTAATTTCATCAACTATATTCGAAGTAGTATAGTAATTCATTGATCTATAGGGTTATTATTCATCAAAGTAATGTTTCCTTTTCTGAATTCAACATATAAATTCATAAAGTTCGATTCTTTAGCCCTTTTTATACTTGATTTTCAATGGGTTTTTCAAGGGTCTTCCCTCACTCGAATTGTGCTCAATTTTGGAGCACGGTTTGCTAGTAACATTAGGAGCCCCGTCGCGATGTTTATTTTTCATTCTGGAGAGCGAGCCCCACAGGCCCAATTTTAGGCCCTATCCAAAACACAGTATAAAACATAGTGTTAGACATGTTTCAACAGATAAAGTACTTTAATGCATGTTTCAGATTATTTGTAGCTCATTTGATATTAGTCAGAGTACTATTCATGAATTTGCAGCGCATTATTGTCGGATGATAGGTAGGCTCCGTGGGGCTATCTATGGGCTTATAACTTTAATAACTATACTAAATAACATACATGTGTTAGGAAGCTAGGTGGACATAGTGATCCTGTACTGCTCTTCATCTTTTCTATGTTGATATTTATATTTTGGCATCCGATTTATATGTTGCCTATGACTTAGAAGTTGTCTAGATACCTGTGCTGGGCATAGGAAATTTCTATTACATGATATTATGTTGATATATACTTGTTGATTTGTTGTGTATTCATGACATGAGAGGTTGAGCCTATGGCTCCGTGAGAGTGCATTGGGACTGGGTTAGTATCACCACATGATTATTGAGTCGTAGAGGCTAGATGTTGATTTTTGTAACAATGAGGAATAGGGACTTAAGTCAATAAATTAGAATATTTAATAATAATATAAGTAAATGACCTTTTAACTTTTTTGGACTCGTCATTATGTCGAGCACCCGATAATACTATTTATACTTATTTTATTCCAAGATTTACACCCTGGCACCGAGAAGTATCATATGACTAATAAATGTTGGGACTTGATACCACGACTCCGTTCGGCAGGTACAACCTCTGGGACTTGAGTTCATCATCATAGGATAGTGAGTACGACTTTTTGATACTAATAGCACAACTGGTTGTGGAAACTTAATGATACCCGATCTATTAAGGTTATTGGTGATAATATGACATAGAACTATTGTACGCCTTGACATACCGAGGACAGCTTGATGAAACTATTGATATTTGGCACTAGATTCCAAAATATTGACACCGTTGACGTTCTGAGATTTGAGATGTGAGGTTATCATTACGTTAGAGATCACATATGGTGACACACCTCTATGGATCTTACCTCTGGGATATGACTGATACAGCGAGGGGGTATAGGACAGAGAATAGATATACCAAAAATATTTAGGTAGCCTTCTATGGGTTTTTCCTACTAGACCTATGGGTATCGAAGGAGAAGCATATGAAGGACTGGTTACTTCATGATGTGTATTTACTTTTTTGAAATTTTTTTCTTTAGTGTACCCCTGGTAGAGCGGTGATGCCTACGGGTGAGCATGTTTCTGTGTATGTTGCGCTTCGTCTGAGGGACTTCTCGGCCTTTATTTGTATTACTTTATTATAATTATTACTGCTTAGTTGTTATTTCTAGTTAATTAACACTTCATGATACGTGGGATATTGTGTCTTATGCTACTGCTCATTTATTCATCCTTTTTACTTTAGTCTACTGGTGTACCATCCATATTCTACTCCTGTCTTTTTTTGACTCCTGTTTATTACATTATTATTCACATATATTGTCTCAAGGATTCCAGGTATGTCTTCGTTCATTACCTGAGATCCTTTTATGTGATATTCTAGCAATACATGTCTCATTCTACATGATTCCTATTTAAGTAGCTAGCTTTCCTGGTTGTGCTATTTAGTTCTCTGATACTTTTATTATATTTCTCTAGTTACTACATTTGTTATTGTTATATTCCTAGTGGGCCCTCAAAACTTATTGGGTACGGGTTTCTTAGACATCTTGTACTCATACTACACTTGCATATGTGCATATCCGAGTAAAGGTGCTCGACCATGATTACAGACTATTGTTGGTGCAGTTTATATTCTACTTTAGAGATTCACGGTGAGTTTGGCATCTGGATTATACCTACTTCTCTTTGGATTTAGCACTTCTATTTGATCTCAATGTATTTCAGAGACATAGTTGTATTAGACCTTTCTATTTCTTGTTTCTGTACTTAGTTGTTCGTTTGACACTAATACTAGATTTTGGGTATTTATTTTGACTCTTTATACTTCCTCTTATTACATTTATACACTATTATTTTGAAGTTTTACTTGCAACATTTGATATAGTATTCCCTCGCTTTGGCTTCGGGCTACGTGGTTTGTTCTTCTACTAGTAGGATAGTAGGCACCATCATGATCTGCAAAATCGGGTCTTCACAGATTGGTATCAGAGCCTAGGTTTATCAGTGTTAGTGTTCAGTCTGCTAGTTTTTCCCCTAGTGGGGTAGTCTTCAATCTGCTCCGCATTTTGTTCAGTCAGATGGTGCTAGTGATACCTTGTCAAGGAATTCAATTTAGCCAGTGTTTTCTATAACTTAAACTTTATCACCACCAATTCAAGTGGCATCACCAGTAATTCGAATCCCACCACAGATTTTAGTTGAGGTTCAAGTGGAGGTTAGGGTTCAAAGTTTCAAACAGACTACAGGCAGTATTCCTGTTATGGCTTTAGGTTGTGGTGGTCCAAATTTTATGCCAAAGGATTTTTGTAGGGTAGGTGATTGGGATTATGCTTGGAGTGCGGTAGCTCCAGTCATCCTGCTTGGGTTTTCCCTCAAGGCCCTGTGTGCTATGATTGTGGATAAGAGGTCACCTTGGTAGAGAATGCCCCCAACAAGGGGTGATTTAGTCTTTGATTAGGGGTGTTCTTCATGGAGAGGTAGATGCCCTAGGTAATGATCAACATGGTGAGACATGTGGTTTGGGTTGTTATTAGGTTAATAATGGATAGGATATGCCTGTTGTTAATTTTACTTTAGCGGAGGCAGATCTAAGGTTTGATTTTACATCGTGTTATCTAGTTTGGCTTTTATTTCATTGATTTCAATAGCCCTTTTGTCTTAGTAATTCTTTAGCCTTGGTGATTCTTGTTGTCTATCTAATTATGTTATTTTCCCTATGTATTGGTGTTGGCTAATACGCCATGGATTGATAGTTATTTCTAGGTGCCTTATAACTGAATTATTTAGTAGTGGATTGGGATGCTAAGATTTGTTATAGCATGTTGATGTTAGGCCTGGTTTTGTTTCATTACAGAGGTTCATTGCTAGCTGATTTATTTCATGGTTAGTAGTGGTATGGTTAGGTTATCCTTGTTCTCTATTTAGTTCACGGCATTGGCGCCAAGATTGTGGTCGTGTCCATGGCTATTAGATCTTTGGCTATAGATGGATGGTTTATAGCCATCGAGAGTCGTGTTCGAATACCCCGTGATACTAGATATAGCTTGTATTTGTTTACAATGTTAGAATTGATGTTCTAGTCATTTAGTATTTATTGTATCGTAGTGGTTGCTTTAATTAACCCACCTGACCACCTACCTAAGCATTAGTCATTCTCGTTTATCAATTTTGAGATGCATCTCATTTATTTTCCTATCCTTTCTTATAACTATCTCGGTTTCAGATGATTTTCCTTAGTCTAGAGAGTTTTGTATTCGTGGTGTTGATATGGCATTCTAATGTTGATGTGTCGGGGTGTTCTTTTTTCAAATGGATTTCTTCCTAAGTAGTTGATGGGGAGTGTGGTTCATGAGTTAGACTATTTGGTGACATAAGGTTTTGCGGTACATTTTACATTACACTCGATTAGTGTAAATTTGCAGAGTGTTTTCAGTTTTGTGGGTTTATGGATGGGAGTTCGTAGTAAGTACCAATTCAGGATGTGTTGATTTGATAATTCTAGTATGGTTGTATGGTTTCACAATAGTGTGATATTTGTAGTTGATGCTAGTATTCGCAGGTGACTAGGGTTGCCTTTTGATCCAAGGGATTGTGATTTTGTGGTGCTGGTGCTTCATTTCTGGAAACATTTGGATAGGGAGTTTTTCTGCTTAATATATTATCATTTGCTTATCTTTTGTAAGTTTTTCATCGTGGGAAGTTGGTTTTGCACTATATGCCTTGTGTTAGTGCATCAAATTGAGAGGGTTCATGCTAGGTTAGGTGTTGTTGTGATTCTTTGGTGGTAGCCAGTTGTGTTTGATTCACTAAGGTAAATGAAGAAGGTTCGGATATAGGTTTACCGAAGATTGGTTATGTTTAGATGCAGTATGCTTGACACTTTTGTTAGTGCAGACGGACTGTGCTTGATTTATAGGTTAGGTTTGTATGGATAAGAATAGAGGTTTTGGTGTGTTGTGCTTCTTGGTGATAGTGTGTAAGGCATTTAGTTTGGTGTTCATATAAGTTGGTATTAGGTGAATGGTGATGATTGAATTTTTCTTGAGTTGGTTATCACTGTGGTTTATTGATAGTCAGGATTAGTGAGATGACTCTTCGACTTAAGTAAAATTGTATTGCAAGATGTGCATATGGCGTATCAAGGGTGGGTTTGTGCATTATGTTAGAACCCGGGGTGTGTTTGAGATTCAGTGGAAGAGGTTTTGGGTTGATTGTTAGCCTTGGCTGCAGGTGTCTGAGTGTAGACTAGCAAGGTATGAGTTATTTGAGTTTTGTAAAGTTGAGATGGGAATTATCTCTGGATAATGGATTGTGAAGTTATTAGCCAACTATTTGGTATTCCAAAGTTAGAATTAGTTGATAGGTTCATAGATTTTATTTTTGAGAGAGTTGATGTGACAGGAATGTAATATTGAGTATCGTAAGAAATCTCTTATTGTGAGCTCTATTTTTGCCATTTTTTGTAACTTAGCCGTAGCATGGTTTAGTGAACTATTATTGCACGTTGAGACTTGGTAGAGTAGTTGTAGTGGTGGAAGTTGTTGCTTATTTGCAGTGAGTGCCAGTAGTTTAAGTTTCGTTGCTTCGATGATGATCTTGTTAGCTTGGAGTAATGGTTTTTTCCATCAAGGCGTTCCCCCACAGTTTGAGTATGGCATTTTTGTTCTTAAGAGAATTGGTTTGGTGGTACTTGGTTGTAGTTATTAGGATATCATGGAGAGTTGGAGGATCACTAGGTATGGCAGCATAATGGGTGTTGCATAGGTGTTCAGTATGTGTAACTTGAGTTGGTTTATGAGTCGGTCGACCTTCGTCAATATCACTTAGAGGCATTGTGGCTATGCTAATTATAGGGTTTGTGAAAATTTGGGAAGATACATTATACTCGAGAACTCATAAAGTGGATCCATTCTTTACTTGAGAACTCATAGAGTGGATCCATTCTTTATCCTTCATGTGGAAGTTCTATCATTTTTATATTCCCGCAGCATGACGGTGTGTTGTTGGTAAACATTGGGGTGTTCGTCAATGTAGTGATTGATTTTAGACTTGGTTTTAGTCTTTTGATAGTTTGTGACTCTTTGAGGAGTTTTGGTTGCAAGTATTGGTATTTGACTTCAGTGGGATAGTGGTTAGATTATATGTGGGGTTTACAGCTTGTGAAGCTATCATGGATGCTTAGGTTGAAGTTTTATCTCCTTGGCTGGAGTTTCTTTCCACACATCTACGCTCTATTTTGACTTTCGGGGACGAAAGTCTTTTTAGTAGTGGATGTTGTAATGACCCTCATGGTCATTTATGATAAATAAGCAACCTTTTGCATTCTAGAGTATTTTAGTAGTTGCCCCAAGTCATTTAAGACTTGTTGGGACCGGTAGTTTGGATCCCTAGCAACTCGATTGAGAAATATCTCAAATTGCCTGTTTTAGAGCTTAAAACTAAGTACTCATTGACCAAAGTCAACTTTCCTTCAAGA
>JBDJHY010237535.1:0-10901 GCA_039654485.1 Withania somnifera
AGAATTAAATTCCGAGCTCATCTTGAAGGAAAGTTGACTTTAGTCAATGAGTACTAAATTTAAGGCTCTAAAACATAAAATTTAAGATAATTCTCGACCGAGTTTCCAAGGATCCGAACTATCGGTCCCATTAAGTCATAAATGACTTGGGGTAACTACCGAACTCTCTAGGATGCAAGATAATGCTTATTCATAACAAATGACCTTAAGGATCATTACAGAAAGCCCAATACTCGGCCTAGGAATTCTTATCCGAACCAATGAGTGGAATACTTGGAGCGAATAGTAAGAAAAAAAATCAATCAAAAAGATAAGTTGGCTATCATTCGATACCTTTCACTGATAAAGTATGCTATCAAAGGAAAGAGTTACCCAATAAGGCATTTTCAACCAAAGCTTCACCTTTTGCAGAACCGTAACCTATCACTTGGCCTCTCCATGAATGTGCATTCAGGAAGATAGACCTGCCACTGTTCTACAGTGAAAAGCTAGAGGATCCTTACGAGTGTTTAACTACTCTTTATGAGTTTCTTGAGAGCGTGGTGTTAGTTTAGATTCACAAAGTTGATTATATTGTATTGAAGTTGCATAGGCCATCCAAATAGTGGTTGGTAAGCCCATATTGATTCTGGTTCAACTGGGTCCCCTCCTATGACTTGGGAGATATTTTCTAAGAATTTCATAGATAGATATATACTTCATAGTGTGAGGTATAGCCTTCAATATTAGTTTGATGAGTTATCTCGGGAGGGTATATCAATTGCGTAGTATGAGTCTAGTTTCTATGCCTTGTTCAAATATGTTTTAGCCATATTTCTAGATGAGCAAGAGAATATTGCCAAATTTATGAGAGGGTTAATATTTTATCTTTGTTTTATCGCATTCATAGCCTCCCAGCTAGAGGGATCCACCCTTTAGAGTGTTATTGTGACCTTCATAGGTTTCGAGGAGTTGAGGAGAGATCAGTTTTGAGATAGTAGGGGAAAGAGGCCCCATTCATTCAAGTAGTTTTTGGATGGCTCATATGGGGGTTGAGGTTCATATCATTGGGCTATCCATTTTTTATTTTTGTGGTCCTTTCAGGCAGCTTTATAGATTGCTTATACTAGCTAGTCCATTGGGAGTTTATCCATCCTGGAACAGGGTTCATATAGGTTACTTCAGAGGTTTTCCAGCCAAGGTAGCCACTTGAGTTCTCAGAGTTCATTGTAGCAACTTTTATTTCTTAGATCATGTTATGACGTGGTGATATAGGGCATCTTATGTTGTATTGTCTTTAGTGTATAGCGTGGATAACAACAACAGATTCTCAGGAACCTTATGTTTCAGCTAGAGAACCTGCACCTCCAGTCCAAGGTAGAGAGGTTGCACAGTCAGGTAAAGGTAACTAACTTGGTAGACTTGAATATCATATTGGTAAAGGTTTGGGTCATGATATAGTTCAGCCCATAGGGGGCGCACTCAGTGTTATACTTTTATGGGAGGCCCGAGGTAGAGTCATATGATGTGTTGATCAAAGGTATCATCCTGGTTTGTCATCAACCTACATCTGCCCAATATGGTTGACTTTGATGTTATTCTAGGTATGGATTCAATGTCTCCTTATCATGCTATCTTGGATTGTTATGCCAAGATTGTTTTGTGTTTGTATAGTGTTCCGAGAGTAAAGTGAAATGATATGACTGGGTTGTATCCTCGAAGAGTTATATATTTTCTCCAAGATCAAAGGTTAGTTTAGAAGGGGAGTTTGTCCTATTTGGATTTTATGCGGTATGTTAGTACAGATTCCCCTTCCTTAGAGTTTGTTCTTGTGGTTGGGAAGTTTTTGTTGATGTATTTTTGACTAACCTTCCTAGTGTCTCTCCTAAAATAGATATACTGATATTAAAAGGGCACTAAACCCATTTTTAGTCATCCTTTGCTCATGACTCCTGTTGATTTGAAAGATCAATTATAGGACTTGCTTAGAAAATGTTTTATCTAACCTAGTATGTTACCGTGGGGTGCGCTTGTATTGTTTATGAAAAATAATTATGGTTCCGTGCTTATGTGTATAGACTATCATCAGTTCAATAAGGTGACCGTGAAAAAAAGTACTTATTTCCTCATATTTATGATTTGTTTGACTAGCTTCGGGTCGTTGCTATGTTTACTAAGATCAATTTAATGTCCAGATACCCCAGTTAAGAATTAGGTTCTTGGATATTACTAAGACAACCTTTCATACTAGATATAGTCATTATAAGTTTTTGGTGATGCCTTTTAAGCTTACTAATGCCTCAGCTACTTTCATGGAATTGTTGAACGGTGTGTTCCATTCAAATATGGATTCCTTCAACATTGTTTCATTAATGATATCTTGGTATATTCCAAGAGAGAGGCAGACCATGTTCGACATTTGAGGGTGGTTCTTCAAAGACTATGTGATGAGAAACTATATTCTAAGTTCTCAAAATGTGAGTTTTGGTTGAGTTTTATAGCATTGTTGGGGAATATAGTGTCCAAGGATGGTATTATGATCTAGCCGACCAAGATTATAGTTGTTCAAAATTGGGTGAGGCTTACTTCACCAATTGACACTCTTAACTATGTGGGGTTATACGGATACTATTGGAGGTTTGTGCAGGATTTGTCTTTGATTGCAGTTCCATTGAGTAGATTGACTGAGAAGAATGTGGTTTTTCGATGGTCTAATGAGTGTGAAGAGATCTTCCAAAAGGTCAAATCTTTGTTGACTTTCGCCCCTATTTTGACTTTACCTATGGAGGATGAAGACTTCAATGTTTAATGTGATGTTTCTATAGTTGGTTTGGGTGGAGTGTTGATGCATAATAATAAGTTATAGTCTATGTTTTGAGGCAGTTGAAGGTGCATGAGAAGAAATACACTACTCATGACTTGGAGTTGGATGTGGTGGTGTTCGTGTTGAAGTTGTGGAGACATTATCTTTATGGGGTGCATTGTGAGGTGTTCACTCATCACAGGATTCTTCATTATATCTCAACCAGAAAGATATTAATTTGAAGTAGCGCCATTGGTTAGAGTTTCTAAAGGACAATGACATGACTATATTGTATCATCCAGATGAGGCCAATGTGGTGGCGGGTGACCTTTGTAGGAAGTCCTCAAATATAGCAGTTTGGCTTCTATTCAAATTGAGGAGCATACTTTGGCTAGAGACGTTTAGAGTCTAGCCAACAACTTGGTTAGGTTGCAGATTTATGAGGATGGCAAGGTCCTTACTTTCTTGGAGGCCCAATCTTCTTTGATGGAGCAAATTAATTCTACACCGTTTGATAATGGTAGTTTGAGGACCATTCATGATAAGGTGTTATGGGGCGAGGCCAAGACGGTTGTGTTGGATTCTAAGGGTGTTTGAGGATTAGGGATAGGATTTACATCCCTAAGTCCATTAACTTGGTTAGGTTGATATTGGAGAAGGCTTATAGTTTGAGGTATTTCATCCACTAGGGGCATTAAAGATGTATTACAATCTGTTTCAGCATTACTGGTGGTGCGGTATAAAGAAAGAAATTGCAGATTTTATTTCCAAGCACTTGAACTGTCAACGGGTAAATTTTGAGCACCATAGGCAGGGAGGTATATCACAGAGGATGCACATTCCTGAGTATATAAGAGCCCATATCCATGGATTTCATTGTTGGGTGGCCTAGCACTTTGGGTGTTTTTGACTCTATTTGAGTGATTTTATGATCGGTTAACTAAGTCCACTTATTTAATTCTAGTTATGGTGAAGTAGAGTGCTCGTGAGTTGGCTCAGATTTACATAAGTTAGATTATTCGATTGCATAAGGTCCCTATACCTACTGTATCTGAGCTGGTTACTCAGTTCACTTTGCACTTTTAGAGTACTATATAATTTGGATGGGCACTCAGCTAGATATAAGCACATGTTTTTATCCCAAGCTGATAGTCAGTCCGAGCACATAATTTAAGTGTTATATGATATGTTGCGGGTATGCATTACTGACTGTGGTGGTTGTTGGGATTGATTCCTACTGCTTGTAGAGTTACGTATAATAACAATTATCATTAGAGTATTCAGATAGCCTTTTTTGAGGCATTGCATGGTAGGAGATGTAGATATATGATTAGGTGGTTTGTAACTTTTTAAGAGAGATCATGGGGTACATATTTGTTTCCATACTTCATGGAGAAATTTAAGTTGATCCAGGTTGTTGTTTACATCTCAGAGTAGGCAGAAGAGTTATATTGATAGGAGAGTTCAGGATTTGGAGTTCATTGAGGGTGATCGAGTGTGGTTGAAGGTCTCACCTATGAAGGGTGTCATGCGATTCAGAAAGAAAGGGATGCTTAGTCCTTGATTTATTGGCCCTTTTGAGATTCTGGAGCGAAAGGGAGAAGTGACATACAAGTTATTCTTGCCACCTTGTTTTGTTTTTTGTTTATCTAGTTTTTCATGTTTTTGTTCTTTGTAAGTATATTCTCGATGAGTTTCATGTGATCCAGTGGGACTCAGTGAGATTAGACCCAAATTTGTCATTTGATGAGGAGCTAATTTCCATTTTTGATAGGTAGGCTCGGAAGATAAGGACGAAAAAGATATCTTCAGTGAAGGTATAGTGGAAACATCGACTAGTTAAGGAGGATACTTGGGAGATCAAGTCTAATATGCGTAGTTGGTACCCTTAGCTTTTTAACTCTTCAAGTATTTCTTCTTTCTTATGTTTGAGGACGAACATGATTTTTAGTGGTGGATGAGGTAATGACCCTGAAGGTCATTTTTCTATTTTTGACGTATTTTACCATTTTTCCCTCTCCTGCAATTGCATTACAATAAACTAAATTTGATTTTATGGTTGGTTCAGGAGCAGAAAAGGATTTCAGAACTGTTTTTAAGCTTAAAGTATAAAATAGTTGACTTTAGTCAACATTTAGAGTTTTATGCCTCGAATCAAAACTCTGTCAGGTCCATCAACTTCGAAATATAGATTTTGGTCTAGCAGAGCCTTCATTTTCTATTTTTACCCTTTCATTATGATCTTGCGTGATTTGACGGGATAAGTTAGAAGTTTGAGAAGAATGGTTGACTTAAAACATTTGAGGTTAGAGTGCTCAGATTCAAAATTCAATGATTGCGTTGGATTTGAAAGATGGCTTTTGTTCTAAATTGAGGTCTTGTTTATTTTTTGTAGGTCCCGAGATATTTTGTTTTTTTATGTTAAAAGTTAGTTTACTAGACCTTTAATGGGTATAGGGTAGAGGAGACCTCTAATTTGTGTTTTGATGATTTTATTTTGTTCAGAACATTGAATTTACTATGGTTGCATCTATGGTTTGTTTGTCTGGAGTTCTAAAAGAAATTCCTAGGATCCACTTCATGTTTTGCAACTTGGTTGTTATTGCTGTTTGGGGAATTACTGTTGGCAACCAATTTGTTGACTATTTCAAATGATAAATAAGCCTGACCGATAAATTGGTGGCCTATAAATAGGCTATTTAGTTTGATAAATCAGGCATTTTGATCCATTTATCTGTACTTAGGGGTATACAAAGGAAATTCTATATTTTCTCATGAACTACTTAAAAAACCCAAACCTAAGGCGATTTTCTTTAATTTTTGCAATATCAAAAGAAAATTCAAGTCTAAATTGTTGGGTAACTATTTCTAAAATTACTTTTTTGATTTTAACATGAATTTAACCTTGAAACCATGATTTCTAATAGTAAAAATGGTGAAATTCCTCATGAAATTAAAAATGAAGATTTTAAATTTTAAATTACGAAATGGATCACCTTTTGCTTAAACTTTCTATTTCGATTCTCCAAGTGTTGGGTATTATTTTTCACAATAAATTTTTGTTCCAACCTTGTGGGTCGGGGTGGAATTTTGAATAAAGCTTCAAATATTGAGTTATGGATGTTAATTATTATGTTTTCTTGTGTGTATTGTGTTTGTGACTACATTGTGCTCGTTTGGAGGTTCTATAAAAGAGCAAAGCTCACGAGTAATATTGTTCTTTATTTGTAAGGCAAGTTGAGCTTCTTTTGTATTTTTATAAAGATTTAGTTATTGATTATTAGATTTCTTGTGATTGAGAGTAATTGGTCTAATGGGAGTGTCTTTGTGGGTTAAATGATGATACTCATCCTGGTGCTAGTGTCAAGCATGTCGGGTTTAGAATGAGAAATGTACTTGATAATGTGACTAAGTGGCTTATTGTGATCTACCTCTTGAGTTGCATTTGGAACACTTTGATTTTGCTTAATTGGTTGAAAATGGACTCTTATCTTGATAATTTTGATTATATTTGAAATTTAGGCGATGATGTCCAATTGGGGCTTGACTTCAATTAAATATTACTCTATGATGATGTTGTTGAGGTTGATTTATCACATTGGGTTCAAATTATATTATGGGGGCCTGCTAAGGGCTTGATAGAGTGAAATACACTATATGGTGATGCGCAGTGGAGGCTAATTTGATATTAGTGATGATATACTTGGTTGTTTTCCTGAATTGAGCCTACTTTGTGGTAACTTGTTCACATGTTATTATTCTTTTTGTAATGTATTCACATTTTTATTATTATTGTGGTAACTTTTCAGAACATTATATTCTTATGATAACTTTTTCATATTGTTATTATTATTGTGGTAACTTGTTCAGAACATTATTATTCTTGTGGTAACTTGTTCACATTGTTATTATTATTGTGGTAACTCGTTCACCTTATTACGTTGTTGTGATAACTTGATCACAAAGTTATTATTTTTGGATTGGGTGTCGCGCTGGCACGGCCGCATGGGCCTTATGAGCCCCCCATGAATCCTGACTGTGACAAATATCGACAACGGTTATGTATATAAAATAGACATACATCATGACTACTTACATTATACATTGCATTTACCTTGTTATGTGACTTAGATTAATTGTCTATATAATTGATTCGTTGAGATTATCTGATACTTGGAGATAAGTTGAGAGTTGAATAATTGTTGGTGACTTGAGATTATCTGGTTCTGATATTGATTTGAGACTACTTCTGATACTTTTTGTCATGATTTGAGAATATCAATTGTGTTGTGGAAACTGTGAGTATTGATTACTTGTGTGAATTTTCTGTATATTTTAGATGTTGTTGGCTGGGTTGTTGTATATATAAACTGCGTACATATTATACTATCGGGGGTTGGATACATGTGAAGAGTTTTCGTCATCGCTTTATATTTAGACCAGCTGAGGATGTTGCTGAGTACAGTTGTTCATGTACTCACCCTTACTTTTATTTTTTGCACTTTTTGTGCAGCTGCTGTACCAGAAGAGTCTTGAGCTTTCTCCTCATTTATTAGCAGTATATTCCTAGATATTCATAGGTAGCTGTCGTTCGCCCGCAGTGCCCGGCGTCTCACTTTTCTTATCTCGTTGTCATTAGTTTCTTTGAAAAACTTATTGAGATTGCGGATTCACTTGTATAAATTCTAAATAAAGGCTTGTACAGTGACATTCTGATTTTGGGTGTTATATTTGTTTATTTTTTGATATTATTGTTTTATTTCATTATTTTTTCTGCATTATTGTTATTCTTATTTAATTCGTTGTTAGTTTCAACTGACCTATCATGGTGGAAAGTAGGCGCCATCATAACTGGATTTTAGATGGTAATATCGCCCAAATTTATCGAACGTGCTAAAAGAATGGGCCTTATTGATAGCAATAAATGACTTTATGGGTGTATTAAATGATTGATTAATATTGTAAAGACCACATCGAATAAAAAACTATAAAACCTCCATTACTCATATTATTGATGTATGTATTCAAAGAATGAATGTTGGTTTCAATGAAAGATGAATTTGACATCTTAATTATGCACTAAATGAGTGATATATTTATTGAATCATTAAGTGAATAAGATCACATGTGCCAAGTGGGAGTATAAAATTTGACCGACGTATACATCTTATTTTCTTATTTAATAAATTAATTATCATTTAAATTCTAGTTGAATAAGTAGGGAAAGTTAAGTTTAGTGATAACTCCCTACTTTCTACTTTGATAAAGAGTGGAATTAAAAGTAATCGGTCCTCTCTCTGCCATTTAAACTAAAGAATACGTTCTTTCCATTAACACATTATTTTGAAATAAACAATAAAGGAAAAGAGAGAAAAGAAACTCTTTATCAAGAGCAAAGAAAAACTTCCACTCAATTCAAGTCAAGATTTATCAACGCTATACCTGATTCGGGTATGTATTTTTGATTGAAAATTATTTAGTTTATGTGAAAATTATTAATTCCACAATCTTGACATAATTGTTCAATCTGTAATTAGTGAAATTCCTTACAAATGGAAGAAAGGGAAGGAGAAAATAGATGAGGGAAAAAGAAAGAAGATAGACAAAAGTTTAAATCTTCATCTGAGAGGAATAAGAAAATAAATAGGAGGTATGAAATATATAAAAGTCAGGTTAGATGTGTTGAGTTGGGTCGGATTTTTTTAATCGAGTAAAAGATTTATGTAGATAAATAAAAAATTAAGATTATATTTTTTTTCTTAAAAAAAATATTAAGATCAATTTTAAATCATTAGATGAAAGAAGGATATGTTTAAATTATTTTTAACAAGTTAAAGATATTTTTGAGCCTTTTTTTAATTTTAAATATGCATAAATAAAAGGTGTAAAAGTGAAGATCTAGAGGAAAAAAAAATAATAAGGTACATTTCTGGTCCCCCGACTGAAGATAAAACAAATGAAACTAAGCAAACAAGAATGCATCAATACATAAAAGCAGCACGAAATGAAGCTACTAGAATTCTTATTGTGCGTCGACCGATGCAGAAAAAAAGGCAAATTTCATAATCTACATTTTTGAAAAAATAAACTCAACTACTTTATCTGAAACTTATTATACACCTATAAATAATTTACTAACGCATTTTATAAAAAAATAAAAATTAGACATTGAAAAGCAAGAGATGTGGTGGACCTTAGAAATAATTGGGCGTTATCTTTTCTTCTCTCTTTGACTTGCTTTTAGGCTATTTTTCAAATTATTTAGTGTATTTCTTTCAAGTCTATGTAGAGTTAAATTTTTCTTTGTAAGATTGTGGTTCTTTCACGAACATTATTATTTGAATATTACTGTCAATTGATTTGTTTTTCGTATTGATTTATTTATTAATTGTTTCGCGGGGTAGCAATAATGAAAAATCTTTACATATTTATAGTTGAGTATGTTAGTGAATATTATAAATTGAGAGTACGGTGAAAAAAAGTAAGTTCTTAATCCTAATAGGGGGAGTAGATTAGTAATTAGGCTAGATATAGGTAGTAGTCTCACTTAGTTGCTAGACAAGAGATGTAACTATATTATCGTTAATTTTATTCTACTTGACATAGGAAATTAGGTTAGGCATATAGAACTCAACGAATCAATGTTTGTAACACAATTAAGAAAATACTCTTTTTATTAAGGAAAAAATAACTCAAAACCTTAAGTCTCTCAACAATGGTCTCACGTTCTCTCAAGACTCAAAACAATAAAACTCTTTCTACTACTAACACAATAAACAACTAACCCTATTTATAATAAACTCATCTCCTAATTTAATAATGAATAGGTAAAGTATAAACTCATCTCCTAATTTAATAAGGAATAGGTAAAGTATAGATATCTCCTAATTTATTAAGGAATATGTAAAGTAACTATTGAAGCTTAGTTCAACAATATATACTTCTTATTCTTATTTTAGAAAATATAATACATATTTATAGTAGACTCTAAAGAGTTTCTGATTCCATCATGCCACTGTCTCGTCACATTCCAATGCTGTTTTTGCTCTTTAGAAACTGTCATTGAGAGGTTGAGAAGATTTTCCTTGGTCACTTCAAGACTCTGTTCATGTGCACATGTTACATGTCCTCTTTAGATCAGTTCTTCAAAACAACTTACTGGTGTACTAATTAGTTTAATAACTGGATTGTATGTTCTATATCAATGGAACTTCGGTATGGACTTAAAACGTATCATGTTTTGCCATAGTGAGTAGATATCCTTCAAATGTTGACATCTTTCGCCAGCAAACCCATAGAGGCTAGAGCATCAAAATTTAAGTTACATAAAATGTGAAAAGAAGAATCGGAGAAAAGTCTCCGGTCTCTGCCACAAATTTTGCAGCCTAATAATCATAGGAATCGCCCCACTTAGAAGAATTAATATGAAAAATAACCTATCCTTGAAGGGAAATCAATCTGGTTGTCTCTACTTTTATACTTCTTTATATTGTATACTTTTTTCCAATAGCTTTACCAATCCAAGAAAAAGAAAAGGAATCTTTCTAGTGTATTTGAAACATTTAAATCATGTACTTCAAATTCCAAGTCTACTTTTGATTCTGCAAGCAGTATTTTCTATATGATGGTTAAAAGATTAATTATATTCCTCCTTAGTTCTAGGCTTGCCATTCTTTTATGCATCCTTTCTTTTTCTTTTCTCAAGGGACCATAATATTTTGGACTTTGCATGTTAATGTTACTCTTATGTCTTTAGCCATTTCAAAGCTATTATCAGCTTCAAGAATTATGGAGCTAGTGCACACGCTATCACGTAATATAGCCTATCAGAATTGACAATAATGGTCTCTAGCACCTTACCAGAAAACTCTTGTTTATAAATGAAATTCTTTTTGATTTTATGCTCCAACCCCTAATATCTTGAGCTTTCTTTGGTAGTTAGGTGAAGTACACTATAATCAAGAAAATTAACTCTCTGATAATCATTCTGTTGTAAAGACTGACACATTTTAAAAGAATAATGACTCATCCATCTGTTATTATCAATTGGCATATTGTATTCTACAACAACAACTATATGCCTAGTGTAATCGCACTAGGTGGGTATGGGGAGGGAGAT
>JBDJHY010237554.1:0-10901 GCA_039654485.1 Withania somnifera
ATCAGGTGCTAAATATTATGTATAAAGTTTTATATTATGAAATTTCTCGAGTTGAAAATAAGCGAACTCGATAACCTCTTTAATGAATAGTAACAAAATTATTAACTACTTGACATTAAATCAACTAGAACTAAAAGAGCATGGGACGTACCAAAATAAAAAGTCAACCAAAATTAAAAAAAAAACTGTAGAGACAAATCTTTTGGTGCAAGTTAATAACTCTGAGTAGTTATTGACTTTTGTATGCGGTACTATGCTGCACATATTGGTTTTTAAGTGTTAAGGTGAATGAAAAATGGGGGGAAATAGATATGGAGGGAAAGTGAAATTTGAAATTTTAATTTATAGAAGAATATTTCTCTCATATTGGTGGGAGAAAAGAAATTTTTTATGTTTATATTGATTTTCACTTATTTATACTATTAATAAGCTAAGAATAAGCTATACATCGTGCGTCGTTGTCATGACTCACTCAGATTAGCTTTGAATTTTGAAAATGACCGATCGAGAGATTATCGAGGGACTTTGCCGAACATAAGTGATCTGCAATGCATATGGCCTTGCATGCACAACTAGAAACTTCAAACATTGCACCTCTTCATTCTACAGTGCATATGCAACCCGCGTATCACCGTATGTCATATGAAGAAAAAATATTGAGTTTAATTTTTTAGATTAATTAATTTCTAAATAATTAATTTTAAATAAATTTTAGGCCTCATATGCCGCGCCGCCTCCAAACTAGTGCAACTCTTTACATGAAAATATGCAACTTTTATAAATCATTTTTTTAAGAGGTACTTATTGGTTATAAATATATGACTTCTTCTCAGATATTAGTGTTGACACTCAATTTTTACCATCCCCGATTAATTATTTAATAAAGCTTTATCTGTTGACAAATTAAATGATTGATTTGCGAAGTTGAAAATTACTTTTCTCAAATTAATCACTAATCTTATTACAAAGATTGGAGAATATGCATCTATGTATACGCACTATACATAGATATATATGTTGATTTAATGAAATTAATTTTATTAAAAATTTTGCTACCTTCTCTGATTAATTTTTATGGAGATAAAATAATATTATTTTTTCGATAACTAAATTCTTTGGAAAAACGATTATTTAGTTCGTCCAAATGAAAAGCTCAATTAATTAATTTAATTTGTCTTAGGTAAGTTATTGGATCATTTTCCCCTCATATTCAGTCCAACAAGGCTTAAATTTGAGCACAATTACTGATCTGACCCGGCCCACATCTCCTTTAACACACCAATACCCAGTCTCTCCTTCATTTTTTCTCAAAACAAACCAAAGCGAAAGGAATCCTTGAACTCTCTCTCTAACCAGCCGCCGCTTTCATATTCCCATTCAATGCCAGCGATTTCGAGCCTAGAACCAGCAAAATCACGACTTAACGGTATTATTACCTCAAAATTCTACAGTCGTACGAACACAACGGTATTATTCCCTCAAAATTCCAGATTTGCCTTTGCGTTTTTTGTTTAAAATTAGTACAAATTGGTACCATTGCCAACTCACGGCCTTATCCATTCAAATTTCGAAATTTTCCAAAGTCCCACATCGACTTTGCACTCCCAAATCCTTAGGAATCATCTTCTATAAGTACACCCACTATTCATCAGTAAAGGGTTGCGGATTTTGGCTGAGAGAACCCCTAAAGTTTGGGATTTCTTGGCTAGAAATTTGAGTTTATTTTATGGGATTTTCCCATCGCTTACTATGATTTCTAAATATTGTGAACTTGTTGTTCATTATTTAGGAAAGTCGGAGGCAATAGTTCAAAGTTCGTCCGGTTTCAAGGTTTCGTGTCGAAGTCATAAAGTGGCGAAGATCATCCTCTTCAACTCAAAATCCCAGTCTTCTCCCCTAAAGAAGGTTAAAACTTCATCCTTTTTATGTTTTTATCTGTTTAGATCATTATGGAGGTGTTGCCGATGATTGAGTGTTGTTTGAATGAATATATGAACATATTCTATGTGAAAATTGTGGTTTGATGTATTGGATGAAGGTTTACAGTATGATAGGCTTAGACGATTTTATTTGGGGTTGTTTTATGTTAAAGTCTGAGTGTTTATGGTTTATTCGGGTGTTGGCATTTTCATATTTTTTATGAACCAAGTTGAGTCTTGAGCATGATAGAAGGTTAAGGTATTCTGGTAGGTAACCTCTTATTGTTATTTGTTTATGGAACATGAGTTTTCTTAGAGTGTATAACCTGTGTAATGGTCTGGTCCAAAGCATTGTCTGCTGAATCAGTTATTGGTTGAAGTGCAGTAATACATATCTGGAATAAGGAGTGAGTATAAATTAGTGACCAGCAACATGATAAGGCCTAATTTTTCTCTTCTTTGAGTATTTTATGCCAAAAATTGGTGTTTAGTTTTAAGTCAGTGATACACCTTGTGTTTCCCGGTATAGTCGATAAATATGTGCCAAGTGTTCTATTTCGAATCTAAAACTAGTCGGTCTTGAGTTACTAAGCTTATTTAGCCATTCTGATCCTATTGTGTTTGCAAGTCATCATAGATGTGATTTCCTCAAAAAAGTTGGTTTCTCAGTCTTCGTCTTTACTAATTTGAAAAGTACTTGATGTTGGATGGATCTTTGTTTTAACTTATCCTATTTCAACGGAATTTTTTCACGCCTAAAAGAATTGACCTGTTTTATTTCTTAACTTGATGGAAAAGTAGTCATGATAGGGTTAAAAACGAATAATAGTTGACCCCTAGTATGTGTTTCCAAATTTTTTGTCAACATCGTTGCTATAAGTTTTGTAGAGGATGTGGTGGCCTTTTTCAGTGGCTATTTGCATCCAATCTCCATGATTCAATGAGTCTTGATTTCTAGTTCATTTATAATGATTCGAGTATCACTGTTTTTCGGGAATGGGTTGTGAAATATTATTAATGGACCTACACTATGTATAACCAGTCAATATATTAACCCGTTAATGTGCTAACTTCAAGTCTTCACAACTTCTTTTATAGGTTTAATCGAGGTTTAGGCTCTTTATGTCATCGTTATCCCCTTCTCTATTTTAATCTATATGTGCTACCGTGAGGTCATTTGATTGCTTATCTTAGCTTACTTGTGGAATAATCTCTATTGTATAACATTGGATTCACTGATCTAGTCTTAAGCATCCACGTTTAAATAATAAAACGATGTTGAATGAGGTTGACAGAAGAATGTATTCTCTTCAACTGCAACTATTTGGAATCTGGATAATTAAATTGGTGGTAATCATGTTTAATCGTTCTTTAAGGTGATAACCAATCCTCATTATCTTTTTCTTTGCATGAACACTCTCCCGCATTTTATTCCATTTGGAATTTTTCTTCTTTGTTATTGTATGGGCTAAAAACCTGTTCTCAAGTCAATCCTCAACCAAGTTTAAATTGTAATTGAAGTCTTGAAGACCGAAAGCCTAGTTTGAAGAATTGGGCCAAATGCCAGAAATTAATTGGGCCCGAGGAGGTCCTTTTTTTTACCCTCTCTTTTCATTCATCTGTATACTTATTTAGATTAATTGTATAACTTTCTCGAATTATTTGTAAATGAACCCTTCATGTTACCATCTATATTTTATCTTCGTTGTTTATCTCGCTTTAATTCAAGTTGTTAAAAAGAGTAAAAATAATTAGATTTCTAATTTACGTTTCTCAAATACCAGATTTCCAAATCTTCAGGAAATGGCACTATCATTTATTCATGAGATAGTTCGTGGATTTTGAATTTCAAAAAAAAATTCTCCAAACATCAGAAGAAAATTCATGTTCTTTTAAAACAGGAAATACAGATTTTTCTTTACTTTGTCAAAAGCTATTCTCTTTTCTTAATTATAATTAATCCCGGCTTAAATTCTCATCTTTTCATTAATAATTGACCTATTTTTAATAATGTCCTCTGTTAAGTTTTTGAATTAATTTTATCAATTTTGCCTAGTTTGCAAAAGATGCAGGCATTTCTTTTAAAGGTTCTTTCAACTTTATTTATTCTTCTTATTAAATGGCCATCTTTGCAAGTTTAGAATAAATTTATCTACCTTGTAATTTAGCCTATTTCTAAGTTTTCAAAGGGTTAGAATTTGGTCAATTCATTTTCAGGTTGACTTTTAGGTGCCTTAAAAATCTTCTTTAGGGCATTATCATAATCTTTATTTGAAAATTTTAAAATGTTTGCGAAATTTAAATTTCCTGTAATAGTCTTCTTGATTTCTTTAAAAAATTAAGTGGCGACTCTGTCTTATTTTCGAATTATTTTGAAACTTGGCTAAGTTTAAAATAATTTGAATTTTCTTAAGTCATCAACATATTTTTTTAAATCTTAGGAAAGAAAAAATAAAACAGAGATGTCGACTTTGCTGGGGACTCGTTTAAATTCTAACCAAATATTTTTCTAACTCTTATTTGACTAACAACATGTTATATGTGCCGTTATGTGTTTATCTTTTTTTATTATTAAATCGTTTGCATTCGTTTATATTTTTGCTCCTTGACTCGATTTTATTTTAAAATCTCTTAAAGGACTGTACGTGATCGCACAACTGATTATTTTTTAAGTTTAAACCTTTCTGCGAGTTTCACAGCAATACTATTGGCTCGCCAGGGAGGTCGGCTTCTGGAGTTTGAGTCTCAAGCTAGACTTTCAGTGATTGTAGTGGAATTTAGATCGGATAGTATGGTCGGTTTACCGGCCTTTCAAAAGGCCACTCTTGGCATAATTAGGATAAAGTAGTGCCAAATTTTTTCTGATCTAGGCATGCTAACCTAGGACAACCCGGTACCTGATATTATCGGGATATTAATCAGACCACCTAATGTCCAATTGGCTTCCGGCCTAAATGGAACATGCATATGTTATTTTATCTATTATACTTTGTATATTAAATATTATAATTGATCTATTATGACTAACTTCGAATGATTCTTTTATTTCTTTTTTGTAGTTTTTTAATTTATCTATCATTTCTATGTTTTCTTCTAATGTATTTTTTCTACCTTGTCTATTTTTTACTTCCTTGATATAATCTATCCCTAATAAATTTTATATTTTATTCTAATTACAAGCTCTGATACCAATTTTATATTATTTATATTATTTTCTCCTCTATCTTTTATTTATATTATTTTATAACTTTTAGTTTTTGAAATTTTTATTTGTATCTTATTCGAATAGTGGCTTGTACTAGTGACTTATGGATATTTAGTTATTTTGGTTGTTATCTTTTTGCATTTGACTTTAATTTATGAAAGTTAAATTTTGACTTAAATAATCTTAACTTGTTTTAATTAATGTCTTCTGCGTATTTTTTTGTATGAAATTTGAGTTGATTTGTCTATTAGTGGGCTGGATAGGCGTCTTCATTTCGGGTGATATGTATACACCTTTTTTTTTTCTAGCTTACTTCATTTCATTTTAATCCAGGATAATTACGTATTTGACTAATTTAAATTATACAATATATCACCATAATTTTTGGAAGTGAAAAAAGAAAAGAAAAAGAGATTGATAATATAATATACAAATAATAATTATATTATTTTTTAATGTACAAATATGTATTTCTAAATTGCATGCATTTCCATGATAAAACATGGCATCCAGATATCATCCAAATTTAGGTAAATAGGAAAAGGTACTATTAAAGTACATCTTAAATATCATTATTTTATCTTACATAATCACTTAATTCTGTCTCTGTAAATTAAGAAAAGCAGCACTCTACTATTCAAGCAATGAAATTCATTGATAAGGAGTACTAAATTTGTAATATAAATTTTTTGCTAACTTGGAAACAAATTTATTAATAAAAATATATGCTACTTAAAAACATTTTTTAATTTTTAGGCATTATTGAAATACTTTTAATTTAAAGTTATTTAACATTTAGACATATTTAAATTTTATTGGAACTTAATAGGATGTGAGAAAATTCATATTGTTATATTATGCAAAGCATAATTGAGATTTCATAGTCTAATTATAACATAATAATGTCTACTAACCATTGCTTACTCGTAAAGTAAGTAAATGCACATTGGAAGCATAGGATGTTACCTGAGGTGCCACTCAAGCAAAGAAATGGCAACATGAGATAGGTAGAATAACCAAATTCACCATAGTCATATTTTCCGTTAACACCATAATCAATTTAAAATACCCGACAATGGTTGGTAGTTCAAATGTCTAGTGTTTTATTGTTTAACAGTGTACTGACCTTCTTGCCCTTCTAGATATTTTATTTCCAGTTGAAGTTGGAATATTAAAAAATTATGTTTAGTTAAAATTGTTGGAAGACTATCATGTTTTTTTGTTTTTCATGTCCATCATCCATTATTTATTTTGAGATGTGATTAGTTTAAATTTTTGGCATTAAAGTCCTATTTTAAAGGTGAAATATCTCCTATCAAATGAAGCTTTACTCCCAAGGCTCAAGCCTCAAATTCATAATTCTGATTACAAATTTAAAAGTATTTATAGATTTATCACAATTTTTTATCAGCTGAATTCTTCATGTAAATCATTGGAATTGCACAGTAAACCCAAGGACGAAGGTGGAAATGGAGTACACAGGTATTATAGCTAACCAGTTTCGGATTTAGAAAGCACTATTGCTTGATATAAAACTTGAAATTGATCTATCTTATACTATAGCAGTAGTTATATTTAATTAAAATTTAGGTTTCGAGAAAAATGGGGCCAACGTTACTATTATTATGGCAGTGACAAGCCATCAATAAGTTCATATAAAATTATTTGATACATCATAAGCAAAGGGAAATTGTGGGGACTTTACTGGGTCGCAACTAAAAATGATGATTATTAATTATGAGTCCACTTTCTGTGCCTAACTGAGATGATTCCATGTACCACGCCTTGTGCCATTATCCAAACCATGACAACTACTCATAACTCATCTTTATATTTCCATCCACTCCATCATATATATTGTTTTCTTGAAGACAAATTAGTCATCTTTGGGATTGAACGGAAATTATTTCTAAAAAGGAAGTAAGAAATGATTATGGGAGAGATGGCCATTCTTTAGTAGCATATATATCATATGATAAAAGCGAGAAAAGACATATCTAATTTTATTTAACTGAATTTAAAATTGGCTTTTGGACCATCGAGATCTTTTCATCTTGTACATCCTTGAATCAAAGTCTTTTTAAATATCAATATCAACAATAAAAAATTTATGAGGAAATAAGTATTACATTTAGAGTTTGATCTACCATCAAAGACAAATCTAAAATTTGGTTCAGCGAATTTAGAATGAATTTCAGGTTATATATACACATTTTGAATTGGCTAAATTAAAATATATTGATAGCCTCTTAAATTTGACAGTAAACGTCATTTAGAAACTTAAATTAGAAATATCTTAATTGAGTATTTAAATGTAGGATAAATTATTCTTACTGATATTTTTTACTTATATTTTGAATACGTTTTTGTGTGTCCTGAGACACCCATTATGTGAAAAGTTAATAAATATAATTTGTCTCCACCAATAACATAAATTGAAATAGACGTGAGGTTAACTTATTGAAGCTAATGCGTATAATTAAAAGATGTGATAATAGTATATAATAATAATACTTTGTCATATTTTAAAGTGCTTAATCAAAATAGATTTTAATTTAAATATTTAAATAATATTTAGTGAGACATCTAAGAGACTATCAATGTATAGTCTTCCTGAATTTTTTTTTATGCATAAATAAAAATTTTGAGGAGAATTTGTTTTTCATTTCTTTTAAAAAATTAATTTTACGATATTTTAACAAGATTTTTTTTCACATAAAAGAAATTGTTTTTTGACATATAAGAAATCTGAAAGGTCATTATTTTTCAATTATTTTATAAAAAGATAAAAAATCTCATTTTGTCACTTAAAAGATACGAATTAATTGAATTAACAATACCCGCTTTATATGTACATTCGTGTATTAGTTAATTGGTAGAATAGATAAATTGGTCGAACTATAGAATTAGTTGAGTAAAGCTAAATGAATGATTAAGCTTGTCAAGAACGAGCGGTGAGTAATAGTTTCATGTTGGTGTCTAGGGAAAAGTGAGTACTGATATAATTGGAAGAGATGGCAAATAATGATGATGATCTCAACAATTGTTACTAAGAATTCTTCTTTTACGTGTGCACTTAGTTTACTGCTTTAGAATGCTTTGTTGAATCTTTGAGCTGAAATTGATGCAATATTGCAATGACAACATGTGCTGTCCTACCCTTTCATCTTTTCCCCATTTCTTTTATTTAAAAAAAAATCAAAGAACAATAGTTGGACGAAAATCCAAATTCATATTTTTGAATATTCATGCGAGTATCGATAACCACGGTAAGCGGCTTTAGTTGAATCATTTTCCTTGGAAATTCTGTGTGGTGCATTCAAACTAATTAAAAACTTTTCTTATATAGGATATTCACATATTTTTTCTGTATTTAAAAATAGCAAATTCACTGATAACGACAAAAGAAAAATACAAACTCTTTTATATTGTTAACTAATAGTAAAAAAAGGTAAAAGGTATGCATTTTCCCTAGTTCCTACATTCAATCTATTGTACTTATTAGTTTCTAAAAATAAAATAGTATTTTACGTTATAAATAATGTGTAAAAAAAAAAAAAAAAACTAACATGGTAATGAAATAGGATTTTGTACAAAAGTATACTGTCCAACAAGGCAAAATTACATACACATAAGAATATTTTTAGTTTGTGCTGACATAGTTAAATCAATTTTTTTATTACTGTATTTATACACCTGATATGTAATATTACACACTTTTCTCTGGAAAATAAATTTTATTAACAAAATATAATATGTACAACTCAACAAAGGAAAAAATAAAGAAACAAAGAAAAACCAATAAAGTTGGAGGGACTGGAATACAAGCTCCAAGTTCTCAAAACTCCGTGATTTGGGTATGGTTGAATTTGTATGTGGGTTAACAATGCATGTTATAATTTAGCGTCGAGTTAGACTAAATTGAAGCATAAATTTGCAAGTTAAACGATAAACAAGCCAAAATCAACACGAATAATGAACAAGTTTAAGTTTAAGTAAGAAAGCAAATTCAAGGCATTCCAAAAGGTGAGAAGGTTGATTAATCCAACAAGCAGCACTATAGCATCATTAAGTGAACCAATACAAAAAATAGACAAATTAGACATAAAACTAACTAGATATTTTATTACTTCTAGAGAATGAGCCCAAGATCAAATAATCCTTTATAGTTGTTGAAATGTAACTCCTTATAGGCTACGCAAGTCGAGCTGTGCCAACAAGAGTGCACCACCTGAGCCCTACAGTACTAAGATTTATATCCTTGAGTCACATGCCTTAACTATTGAAGGATGCCAACCAATTATTCCTGAATGGTCAAGGTGAGCTCCCCCATACACATGTGCAGTATGACACATTAGTCTCCCACTTGTCCTTTCTGCAACATCATCGTAGTGCTCGACCCCATGAAACTTATCCTAGCGATCTCATTCATAGTTATTATCATCTTGGAGAGACCTTCCCAGCCGCTTGGCATCTTTCCACTTAGAGGATCTGTCTATTCCTCAACTTGGAGTGCCATGTGTACATGCTTCGACTTCATCTCATACAAATAATCTCTATATGTTTTGCGTGCAACGTTTCATTGCAGACAAAAGAAGAAATAACACAAAATCCAAATATAACGATCAGTAATCCTGTCAATCAAACGACTTTCACTTTTTCCTTCATTTGTTAGACTGTTCATTCTCATACACTACCCCTTTTACAACGTGTTCATTTGGAGAGGAGACGTTTCTCCCTAAGCATCATTTGGCGTTTCTACTTCTTTTATTATGCTTATAAATAGTGATTTCCTGCATCCCTACTTAAGCTTCCTCTTTTTTCCTATAGCTGCAACTTTAGGAAAAAAATCTTTACATATTCTTTCTACATGTCCCCTTCATCCTCAAGCTCCATTTCTTTCTCCAAAAAATTCACATCTGTCCACCCATTAAAAGGGGGGAAATGATACTTATCCAAATTTCACTATAAACCAATTCATTTAGGTGATTTTTGATTTTTCAAATGACTTCAGAACTTTATATAATAATTACTGAGGGCTCATACTTGTAGGGGAAGTGGTTTCCCAAGTGATGTAAGCAAACCTTGACAATGTGAGCGACTTGTGGTTGGTCTCAATAAACATTCTATGTGGAGGTCCCTATAGATTTCTGTAGAATCACCTCTATGAAACCTACCTTTTTCTTTATAAATACGATAACACTAAATTTTACACTCCGAAGTCAATCTAAAACTGTCTACTGACGTTGTTAAGTATAATTACCTAACTTATGAGGTCGGGATCAAATTCACTATTTTGAACATTAATGAAATTGAGTAAAAACAGAAAAAGAACACAACTACTTCGACTCAAACAGGTCTAACACGGAAATGGTGTTTACATATATAAGAAGGGTGACAAAAAGAAACGATACAAATATAAACAAGGGTTTGATTGATGGCTTCACAAACCCAAGGAAAACAAGAAACCAATATGGAAATGAACTCTGTCAATGATCCATTATATTAAACTAAACACTATATTGGTTGAACATGGGTTTAGGTATTTGCCTTGGATTCTACAATGTCACTATAATACCACATATATGACTTAAGCTTAAAACCAGATATATGACTTAAAGAACTAAAATTTTGCTGCTAGGTTGCCATGAGTTGGGACCATGACTTGTGTTGTGGTATACCACTAGTCGTATTTTCAAATCGTAGAATGTGGGAAAAAGTTTTGAAAGTTTCCTAGGCTCCCAAGACTCAATACGATGACTAGTGAGGTGAAAGAT
>JBDJHY010237564.1:893-10901 GCA_039654485.1 Withania somnifera
ATTTAGGGAGTGTTTCATTATGTTTATACCTTAGTAATGTACCAATTGAGCTCTGCCTTATGTTCAGGCCCGGTAATAGTCACTTGGGGGTCTTTACTAGTATCGTGGGTCTGCAGTTCCTTATTTTTGAAGGCAGATGCATGTTATCCTATAGGGTTATTTTTGACCGCGAGTTGTTCGACAGCTTTAGATGGTGACTCGCACTACCCTTGACTATTATTGGTTGATTCCGAAGGACTAGAGTGATCAGCTTTATGAGTAAGTGACTCTCCCATTCTGTTGGTTTCTGTGTTTCAAGAGTGATTGCCAGAGTGTTATTTTTACCTTTCATGCATGTCAGGGTTATTGGGGTTGATTATTATCCTTTGTGTTCTCTCAAGTTTCGTTGCTTGTAGTTGGTCTTTGAGACCATAGACATGTAATGGTCTTGGAAGATAATTGTCTTCCTTTAGTGATGGATCGAAATTGTAGTATCCCAGAGGCTTTCATATGCCATTTATGTGATTCATTCTTGATTTTAGTCAGTGGATGTGACTGTATAGGTTTGATCTTTGTGAGTGTCTACTGGGTTAGTTCCTTTTTTTATTGTTGTGCTGGGATTAATGATTGTCTTATGCCGGGTAATTATTCAGTTTTACGATTGTGTTCTTTGTATGAGAGTCAAGGGACTTTCTGATTTTGGGTTACGGAAATTCATGTTAGCGAGTTATGAGTAGTTGGAGATTCCTCTATTATTAGTTTGCGATGATTGTGAGCTTTAAACATTTGTCATTCTTATGGACTCCCTATTTCTGAGTGGGGGCAGGAGAGGGTTATCTTTGTTTTTGTTCCTTGATCCTCTTGTACTTCTGAGGGTCATGATTGTATATGGATCATTGTGGACTGACTATCCAAATCCACTCCTCTTCTAGTGACTTCATCTTTATGGAATGCTAAGGGACTGATTGCCTATATATTCAGGAGATCTTTTGTCTATATTCAGTACTAGTTTCTATCACTTTAGATGGGGTGCATAATTTATTTCCCAATTTTGAGGATGGTGCCGCATAAGATGGTTTGAATGACAGCTGGAGTGCGGTTATATGCCCATAGACAGATAATTCATTTGAACATATCATCTAGGTACTATCGGGACAGTTTGTTATTTGCGTTTTGAGTTTAAACATAGCGAGTCTCAAAATTTGTCATGGGTTGAGATTTCCTAATGAAAACTATTATCCTACCATTTAAATCATATTATTTGAGGCTATACATCTACATGTTGTAGTTCACAGATTGGTAGGTATATCTGTATTAAGAATATCTCGCAGATGCCCGATCAACTCGAGATATTATGGGGAGAGGAAGACTTGTTAGTTTAAACTTCATTTTAATGAGATGACTAGTTAGATGGTGCCAGAGGTAGTCTGAAGAAGGTATGTTTGTTATACGAGTTCATTGGATGTGTAGTTCAGTTGAGAAGGTTATTGAGAGGTTGAGGAGCATGGTGTGACGGGTTATATGTATGTAGTTCCAGACTTCGAGTATTCCTTCCTCCTTGACTTTTGTGGCCAAAAGTTTCTTTAGTGGAAGATATTGTAATTTCCCTCCAGGATATTTCTGTGATTCCTGCTATTTTTGTACATATATAGCATTATTGAGACTGCTCCATGTCATTTATGACTTGTTGGGATCGAGAGGTTGGATCCCTGGCAGTTCTTAGGGATAAATATTTCATAATTATTGCTTTTCAAGCCTTAGTAAGTTTTTATGATCTCAAACTGTCTTTTCGTCGATTTTGCTTAGTCCAAAATATTGTTTATTTAATGATACTATATACGAAGTTTTCTATTTGTACTCTATTTCCATTATGAACTTCAATTTCTTAAATTAGGTGTGGACCCTTTTGGGGCCATAGATAGCTTGATATGGCCTTAACGATCGGTAGTAGCCCTACGCGGTTACCCCATACCTAGTTGGGTACGACTATGATGGATCATTAGTTGCTTTATGTGATGATATTATAACCAATTGGATTTGCCTTTTCTAGATAGTTAGCAGCCTTATATGATAATATTTTTCCCTAGCCCAGTACAAGCCTAGAAGTGAATGGTATTGGACTTAGTTTTGTTAGCTTTATGTGTTCCTTTGTATGGGTGTGTTCTTGGCCTATAACGGGCACCCTATTAGGCAACTGTGGTGTTTGGGATGCGGTTACTCATGGCTTGGGGTCGTGAATAGGATAGGGGAGATTACACCTTGTGGCTAAGCTTATTAGCCATCTTTTAGATCCCAGTTATCACGTTGACTTGTTTTGTGTGCAAGCATACATTAAACATTGTAAAGGGTGACTGAATTTTTAACAGAGTAATTACCGAAATCTGATTTCATATATATATTATACTTTCCAAGACTATGCTCATGTTTCTCATATAATTTAAGGATATTTTCTTACTATCACAGTGTTTTCTTAATACTGCCTACATAGCGACAGATGTATTTTACTGAGATAGGTATTTTTTCCTATAAGGTAACAAATGGATTACTGAGATATAGATTTTTACCTACATGGTTACACTTGAGTTTCACTGAGATATGATATATGGGATGAGCTTGATTTTTTACCTTTTAGTCCCGATGGCTATGATATTAAATGAATTTTCACTAGTTTTGCATGCTGGTTCGAGTCTCCCACGAACCCTCCAACCTGGGTTTCCATGCTTGGCGTATGATGCATACGAGTTAGGCTAGTTAGGTATCACAGAGAGGGACCATGACAACACTCATTTATAGGTTATGCAGATCGAGTCCTCTGTGGGTCCCTCTCAGTTTGGGACTATCCTAGAGAGAAATCATCCCGGCATTCTTTTCGTGGTACATGGTTTGCGAGAGGGAGCATACCAATATTTTTGGTACCTTTCGAGCACCCCTTTGCATTGCATCTCAATGCGTTGGCTTACACACCTTGGGACTTAAGGGGGAAGTTCCCTGGGTTAATTATGTGCTTATGGGTTGATTTCTAGTTAGGTCTGGTTACTACTCTTTGGTGACATTGATTAGTTTCCTCACAATAGTTATTGCTACATTCAATGGTTGCACTCTCTGTGGTTTTCTTTCTCTATTTTATTTCTTACTTATATTTGTTTCGTTGGAGCTCCAAGTATGTGTCTCATTTGGTAATGATTTGTTCGTGGCCTGATTCTATGAGTTATACCCTGTTAAAAGCTTTCACACTTGTTAGTTGTTACTACACTCACAAATAGTTGATATTTTACTACACGTGCTAGCTATTGTTGTAGTTACCCTTTTTGGTCATACCCTATGTGCCACAGTGTTATTTACTAGGATTATTCTTTACTTGCTTATGCTTACTTTTTTCAATCATCCCATGATGCCTATTGGGTACCCGTTGTTTTTGGTACTCATGCTACTCTTCTACATGTTTTTCTGGTGTAGGTCCTAGTTCGAGATATCAAGACGGACACGATCGTGCAGAGTAGCTTGGTACTGTTCAGGAGATACGGTGAGCAGTTGACATTCATACTATTTGATCATGCTTTTGTTTGCTATAGCTAACCCACTTGGAGTCTCAATAGCTATTTTGTAGTTTTTCCTCATCGTGGGTTATATTTGTACTCTTTTTGTATATATATAGACGCCCTACAGTCACTATACTAGGTTCCTGGGAGGGATTTTAGGTTATGTATCATGTATTGTATTTCTAATCATCTCATCATCTCCTTCTTCTTTTCTTTTGGGATGCTTGGTACTGACCCACCATTGTTGCCTTGGGATAGAGTTAGGCTTGTCTATAGGTAAGATGTAAATGCCATCACAACTCGTTTTTTGGGTCGTGACAGGTCTAACCTAGTGGGTGAAACAATAGTCCTTAGGTTAGGTCTTCCATATAGTATTAACCAAAGGTTTCGCCCTCTCATTTTGGAGACTGACTCAAAGTCACTTAAAAAGATCCTAGATAAGGAATGGGAAGTGACTTGGTAATAAAAGCTCTTATGACTAGCGCACTTGTGATAGTGGAGAATACATTAGAGAAGGCAACAAGCTTGCTGATATGTTTTCAAACCATATTCTTTTCTTTTGTAGGAACACAATGAATAACTTTTTCATCAATGCAGGACATGTGAAGAGAATCTAAAGTTATTGCAAAAATGGATAGCAACCAGTTTCCTAACCTCAAAATTAGAATAATGATGAACAAGGATAAAAACAATAGCAAGGGGTAATGAAGTACAATGCAATCCAACAACAATAAATGATGATCAGGTTTAAAGAAAGTAGGGTGATAAGTGTTAAAGCAAGCATCAAGACACAAGTACAGAAATACATAGTCCTAGAACTTCGACATCATATACAACAAAAGTTACAAAGGTCATAATAAAGAAGATAAGTTTTGTATCAGATCCATAAGTACAACTTTTACACATCAGAAGCTCAAAGTTCAGAAAGGAAATTTAAGAGTATCGTTGGAGTTGGTACCTCATTTCTAAAAAAATAATCTTGTACGGTGATATTAGTCTTTTATAGGCTCGGCCTATGGAAATAAAGGGCACAAGGTAACGTATTCAATCAAACTCTTCAGCAATATTGAAGGTTATTTTACAATTTAGAAAGAATAAAAGAGTTACAAGTTACAAGCAATCTCTAATTGTGTTCCCAAATCTACGGAAGGGTCTACCTGCTTTCAAGAGACAATAGAGTGAAATATTGGATGTCCTTATGTAAGCTATAAGTGTGAAAACAAAGTTCTATCTATCTCCATACACCCTTTCCAGATGAAAGTTGAAAAAGACTTCTTTGGGTATGAATGGAATTTGTGAGAATTTTTTAATGCCCTAAATGAAAACAACCCAAACTTGTGAAATTCTAAGAACAGTGTAAGATAAGGAGGTAGCAAAGCCTTTATCAACTTAGTTCTAGATCCTCATCACTTAGAAGAGGTACCATTGGCGATGAACTTTTGAGATTAAGAAGAAGACGATGGGTTTCCTTTTTTGATCCTAGGAGTCTCTTTCCATTTTCTTTTGTCTTTTAATTTCCTTTTTCTATTTGTTTCTAATTAAATTTTACATATTTTGGGTTGGTCTTTTTAGTTTTTTAATTTTGATTAGATAATCCATGTGGTCATGTTGAATTAAAAATATATACAAGTACAATACACTCATTTGCTGAAATACTATATTTTTGCTTAAAACAATATATGTTCACGATGAAAGTGGTACTATTGAACATTTGCAATTGGTGAGATATATTGTACGTGAACTTGCTGGTCAAACCAAGTCAATGAATAAGTGTCATGTGAATGATTTCAATTTTCAAACAGAAGAAATTTTAAGTAAAAACCAATAACAATGAAGTGTGCATTAAAGGTGACATTAGCGGTCATGGTCAAATTGTTATCACTAAGGTGTGATATAAGAGATACGAGAAGTTAGTTACCTTAGATGGATAAGAAAAATGATAGTATTATGTTAGGGCAATATGTTGGATCCCTCATATAAAATTACCATGGTGAATGAACAAAATAATGTAACAAAACTTAAGCACACAAGGGCGTGCCACTGCTATTGTCCTTTTATTATTGCACAAAATGTTAACCGTGTATTATGATTCGCGTATGTCGAATAGAGGTAAGAAAACTTGGTGGGTGGTTATAAAGACTAATACAGTGGTAGTACTAAGATCAGTAATGTGTTATATGTGGAATACCAAAATAATGTGGTGTTATTCATGAAAAAATGGATATTAAGCTACAAAATAGTCTAGAACATCCTAAACACATATTAGAAGAAGTTTTTTATAATGAGGAATTGATATCGTAAACATTGTCGAAGAATCAGATGAGAATAATGAATCAAGTGGAAAGGAAGAATAAAATGATGATTATGAATCAAACTAGAAGAAATAATGAGAGAATGATGAAAATGAAACAAGAAAGGATGAAGAATGGGAAAATAACGACTAGCACATTGGGTTTTCTAAGAAATTTTATTTAATTGTAGTAATTTTTTTATATTAATGTAAGCTTATATGCAGAATTTATCTGGTGATGGTGTTATAGATCGCAGTAGTAAAAGTAGCAAATCAATCAAGAATAGTAAGAAAGAAACCAAAAAGCATATAGATCCTAGAAATGCTTCAAGATCCCCTTCATCTTCTCCTCAGTTACACTATTCTCAATTATGTCCCCTTTGGCATTGGGCATGCCACACACTATCATGGTAGATCTCCTCATATGTACTCTTATCTTGTATCTTCATTTCCTTCATTCACTACTTATAATACTTTATTGCCTACTGTTTACTCCGAAACAAAACTCAACATCCTCATTGTCGGGGACTCTTTCCCCACGTGGTTCATCTCCTAGCCTATCCATCATGTTACTTAGAGATATTGGGTGGGACACACAAACATCCACTGTACCCTTCACCTAGAATTATAAACTTTTAGCATTTTAATCAACACCTATACAAGGATTAGAAACTAGATAGCTATAGAAAAGATAGAAACACAATCTTGGTAGATTGGTGATCGTTCCTAATGGATCTAGTTAAGTTTATTTGTCAACACCTGACTTCTCAAGTCTTGATGGTACCTAACATTTCAACTTGTCGGTAAGACAACTCGTAGACCAGAACAATAAGTAATGGGACACAACCAAGACTAAGAGGAAAGGATAGGAACACAGTATATAATGAGTACAATAAAAGCAAGAGAAAGAATAACAAGAGGGGAAATAAGGGAGATACAAAAAATACAGATACTACCAATACCACAACTTGGTATCAAATAGTAGAAGAGCCACTAGATAATAGGAGTACATAAGAATTATAAAGGTAATGTATACACAAAGTTGTCTCAAGAGTACAACAGTGATATGTACACAAAAGGAAGAGAAGTGGATCACCTCCGATCGCCAAAAGCTCACCCCAAGTCTCTGAATGTCCAAAATCTTCGTACAAAGATCAACATCACCATATATAACCCATGCTAGGATTTGTAATAGGAAATATAAAAAAGTATAGTATGAGTACCAAAAATAATGGGTACTCAATATGCATCATAGGCCGACTGGGCGAATATAAAATATAAATATAGTAGTAAGCGAGTCTAAGCTTAAAAGTAGGCAATAGGAAGGTAGGTAATTTTAAATAATAGCAAAACCAGTACTACTAGGTAGGAAGGAGAACCAATGTAACCTAGGTGTAGATATCAATTAATGAATCAAATCAAAGAATGGTCAAAAGGAGAAATGACAGTTAAAGTTGTCTACACATAATAATAATAATAATGATTGTCATTAGTACATGACACATATGTTGATCCTTGTGATATAATGGATAAGAAGGCTTGAATAAGGGAGGTAAACCAGTTACCTCAAATAATAGATCAGAAATATGATAACACTAGACGAATATAAGTAAAACTAGAAAGCACACAAAATACGGATAATACAGTAAAAGTGGGAATTATTTACAATAGAGTATAAATTAAATTATAACTTACCTACTACCTTACTGAGACCTTATAAACCAAGGAGGTACAAACAAGTGTATACAAACCAACCAGCCCCTATAAACATGGAGGATATAGCTAAACAAAAAAGGGTGGGACCATGGCATATGATATGATATGCCAGGTGGCACTATATGCTTCTCCCAAATGGCACACAAGGACCAAAGGAAGGCTTATGGAGTCTCAAACTATATACCTCCCCTCCACGACATACTATTCCTTTGCTACTCACCGCTTAGATTGGCAGGACCATAGAGGACCCCGTTCGCATACTCTCGAGTCAAAAAGTCAGAACCAATAATATTTTAGAACCAATAGTACCTTAGAACCAGTAGAATCTTAGAAGTAGTAAAGTCTCAGTAAAAGCCACTATTAGTTTCCCGGACTCTCTCCGCGACTAAAATAAATAATTTTATCACTTTTAAATTAAAATTCAGTGAATAGTCTAAAGAAAATCTTATCTATGTCTCTTTTAAATAAAAGCTCAATAAAAGATCCTAGAGGTACATGATTAGTTTGAAAACCATGCAATAAAACCGTTGCATAAAACTATTTATGTCAATGCCTCGTGAATGCACAACCAAGGGGTCTACAATCAAGCAAATAACCCTGCATAGGTATGGGTATACTCCCTAGCAAACCAAATATCACAAGTAATACCAGGTATCTAAATGAAAACCAACTATAAGATAGCCTAATATAAGGACATAGAAGCTTAATTAAGTCTTTCCAAGAACAAGCCATCCTATTGCTTTCCATGTCTCAAAAGACAAGATAAGATCGGAATCACTATAACAAGTCCAATGACAAGGAGTAAAGATAATGAACTAACTATAGCTACCAATAGGAGCTAAATAATAAGCCATCACTAGGCCAACACCTGCCCAAACTAACTATCCGACAACCAAGACTAACACAAGTACATCCGACTACTCAAAGCTAAGCATCTAACAAAACATAACAAACGATAACCATATCTAGTCTACAGGGACAAGGGAAGAATTTATGTTGAGAGAGAAGAAGGGGAAGCCAACACTAACTGATAACTAACTAAAACCCCTCAAGTACATACAACTAACTAGGGCTAAGTCTATATTAAGGTACAACTAACAGAACCAATCCAACTATAGGATAGGGGAAGAAACCAAGATGAAGAAGCAAAAGGGGAAAATCAACCCTAGCATTCAAATCCCAACTAGAAAATCACCATATCGACATTATTTGTAAGCTAGGTATAAAATTATTAAGTCGAAGCCTACTTGGAGTCCAATAGCTATCCTCCATCATTTCGCATCTCAACTCGAACTACTCTAAAAAGCCTCTTATAATTGCATAATTATCAAAATAGAAAGCTACTAATAAAGATGATCACAACAATACTCATCATGCGAATAGAGCTAAGTCTATATTTGGGTCAAAATGGGCCCACGGGGACCGCTAACCAAAACCAAAAACAAACTATACTATGGGGTCCCAAGAAAAGTCTAGAATGTAAGATCAAAATATGAGCACCATTGGATAAGAATTAGGGCTCTAAGATAGTCCCATAAGAAAGGAAAAAATGAAGAAAGTTAACAAAAAATTGAGATTTAGAGGTGGAAACTACAGAATTCACGAATGATTACTGATTACAAGGGAATCTATAGCAGATAAGGGTCAAAGAAACACCTCTATAGCATCCCAACATTCAAGAAACACTCAAAATCAAACGAAAAAAAAGGGAAAATAATACCTTGGAAACCTAAGAATTACGAGATGGAAGTTTACCAATTAACAAAGAAAAGAGAAGTACCGACACCCTAAATTGCCTCACTCAACTCAAGATACAATAACCATTCGAAAAATGCTCAAAATTTCAGCAAGGTTGAAGAAAAGACAGAGTTTTAGACTAAAAATTTAAGGAAGAGAATTATATACTATTAGGTCGTTGGCCTTTGCGGATGCATAACCCAATGCAAACTTCACAACCCAAAATTTAGGTCGTGATGACATCTACAATCCTCATGTAGACAAGCCTAACTCTACAGCCCAGAGCTGCATCAGTGGGCTATAAACTCTCAAAACATCCAACAAAACAGAAAAAGGCATAAACAATACATAAAGAACGGAAGCCAGAAGGAAATCATACATAACCCAAATCCTAAAGCCTGGTGTCAGTGGCATATGGAGCTACTATACAGAATATCCAAAAGACAGAAAATAAAAAGTAACTCCTACAAAAGATAATACTGTTGGAGCGGATTACACACACTAGAAGGGGGGGTTGAATAGTGGGTGTGGTATTTTCAAATTTTTGCGGAATAGAAGAAGGCAATGAAAAAGGCAATAAAGAACACAAGGAATTTATAGTGGTTCGTCCATGCCTACCTCCACTACCTAAGTTCAACAACTTAGGCTTTTTCACTATCACAACAACAAGAACAATTTCTTGACTTTTGGCTCAAGAACTACCCTTTACAATGAGTTAGAAACAATCTCTCTATTGTCTCTCAACCC
>JBDJHY010237575.1:0-10901 GCA_039654485.1 Withania somnifera
CTATCTATCTATCTATCTATCTATCTATCTATCTATCTATCTATCTATCTATCTATATATATATCTATCTATCTATCTATCTATCTATCTATCTATCTATCTATATATATATATATATGTATGTATGTATGTATGTATCTTATCTCTATTGTGCTTATCTTTTGCTTGATATTTATAGTGATTTCTATTATTTTCCTTTTTCTTGGTTATGGAACATTACTTGTCATTTTGATATATGGGTTTTGGCTTACCAACAGGTGGGTTTGGTAGGTTCTGTGACCTATAAATCAAGATGTGATAGTTTGGTATTAGAGCCAAGGTTCACCAGTATCATCAGTACAAGAAAAAGTGTCTAGTAGAGTCTCGTGGATCAATGCGATCATGTTTGTATCCTATCATTGGGAGGCTATGGGGAATTCTGGAAGAGATTCACTTTTTGCTTCCATATCATGTGCTTTTTGTCTAATGGTTTTCTGGAATCTTACTTTTTTTACTCTTCCAGAGATGGTTTGGATGAGGTCTTTAACAAGGAAAGGCGAGCTTTCTACTCCTGCAGCTATGGGCTGAGGAAGTGGTCAACCTCGAGGTCAAAGTCAGGCATCTATTAACGCACCTACCAGAGATCCATAGTTGAGGTAGAGCCAATCATAGATCAGCAACCGACATAATCAACCCTAGAAGCTGGTAAGCCAGGGACCAGCCACGGCTCCACCAGAGTCAGCACCTACACCAAATCTTTAGGATGTCCTAATAAGCTTTTGAGTGTGATAGAGGAGTTAGAATTCAGATAAGGTGCATACTTCTACTCAGTAGGAAGCCCTAGGTGCTTAGATTTTAGGAGCACAACCTGCTACTACAGTTCCTCGTGTTGAGGTTCTATCTGTTCCTACCATAGCTCAATTAATGGTAGCCCGATGAACCATGATAGTAAAGGAGTAGAATATGCTAGGCTGATTCTTAAGTTTAGCTCCATTGAGATTTTTTTATCTCTCCTGGGGAGAATATACATTATTTTATTACTAATTGTTAGGAGAAGTTGCATAACCATGGGTTGGTGGATTTACATGTCATTGATATACTGATATGATATTGTATAACGCTAGCTCTATGCTTCAAGGACTAGCCAAATGAACCCAAGCCATGGTGATCATGAAGAGTTCAAGGAGAGATTGGGAGGATCAATTTGTACTCAAGGTGTAGCAATTCCATATTTGGATAATTGCTTGGATGAAAAGAGTGGAACGAAAAGAAGGGAATCGTGAATTTTCAAATTCATGATTGAAGTGAAGACCAAACAAGGCCCTAGTCTTATAAAGAATATTTTTATAATAAGCTAGTTTCCCCTTTTCTTAACTTAGTATAAATAAGGTCTTTAAGATTTTGTTTTAATAACTTGTTGTTGAATATTGAAAACTATCTCATGTGTTTGATTAAGAGATTAACAAAGATAATATTGTATTTGGTTTGATAGGTGTGGTTTCTTGGGTATCATCCCCTTAAGGTCCACATGATAGGATTGGTGCTCACTAGAATTTGCGATTAAGGATGTTGGTTTTTGATATAACCATTGCTCTTAAACTTTTTCTCTTGTTGTGTCTTTTCCTATAAAATTGATGCTATTATTAATTACCAAAATAGGATGTCTACACTTTAATATAGTATTGGAAGCCTATAGATCCTTGTAATTTATGTCTTTTCTCCTTTGAATTTTTGGTTGTTGAGTTCTTGATAGGAGGGTTTACTTTTAAATATCTAAGTTTGCCGATTATGTCTCAGTCTTGTCTTCAAATTACATATACATCTATACCTTTATTTTATCATTTGTTTTCTTCTGCTATTTATACCGAGATTTGCATTATTTTGTATCAGAACCGTGTTTGGATTTTGATTCTATGAAGTCTAATCTTGGGTTTGTTATCACAAAAAGTGAAAAATCCAAAAACCGTCTAAAAAATTGTATTGATTTGAGTCTTGTTTGAGTTTCTAGTATTAAATTTATTTTCTCTAATACAAATCGAGTCTCAGACTTAAATTTGATCTTGATTGAAGAAAGGGTTTCAAGATCTCCATTGCTGTGTTGAAAAAGTTGACAGTTAAAAAATGGGATTTGAGATCATTCTTTGAAGACTGATTTTGAGTTTTTGAAGTTTTTAGACTTTTTTCTCACATCTAGATGTGAAAAAATCTCAAGTTTCATCAAAATTCGGGTTGATTGGAAAAATTTGCTATTTTAGGGTCTTTACTTATTCTTGCTTTTCTTGAGAATATCCATATCTTCAAGACGAAAATTACAAAGAAAAGGGTGTTTGATCCAAAAAAGGAAAGATTGTTTTTGGTAAAAACAAGAATATTCCTATAAAAGACATATACTAGGGAATAAACTACAAGTGGGGTCCATAAAAATGCCAGTTGGAGTCCCAAGCCTTTAGCTATTGGAAAGTCGTCGATGTCACAACCCAAAACCAGGTCATGATGGCATCTACAACCTGCCCGTAGACAAGGCTGTCCCTATAGCTCGGAGCTACAAGCAATGGGCCATAACCACTCACAGGCTACCAACAGGAAGTTAAATAACGAAAATAAACCCATAATAGAAGGAGATGTATATACAAACCCATCCCAAAATGTGGTGTCAATGGCATACGAACCTCCAGTCCATTTCTTAAGGCCCGTGCCCAAGGCCGAGTTCAACATCGCGAATGATTGGCAAGAGTAGGGTTTCACCTAACAATTTGGAGTAGGCCCACACCATACAATCCATCTATATTGGTACCCTCCCGTAATAATCAATGTAGGCCCACACCAAATAATCAAAAGTAGGCCTGTACCATACAATTGGTCCATATAGGGACTGCACCCTCACAATAATCCAGATACCCCATGATGGTCAAAACTCTTTCCATTTATACCTTAATAATAGAGCCATACCAATTGCTAGTCGTGGCATATATGTATATATAGGTAAGGAAATTTCTTTTATAGTTTAAAGCCAGTAAAACTCTCTGACTTTTAGTTAATCTAGTCTGTATCCCATTTAACATAGTCCTAGGTCGCGCCCGTGCTCACAATACCAAAGCCCAATATCTAAAATGCATAAATGTAACACATTAATATCACAGATAAGCCTACACACTCTAGGATCGGCCAGAAGACACCATCTAAGTACTCATCTTCCTCATAGGATCTCAACAAGTCACAACATAATTACTAGGGTCCAAGGTTGCCCATATCAAGGGAAAGAAACCCACACGTAGCTCACTACCCTCTATGTTCCTCCATGGAACCCTCAGAGCAGATAAAATAGGTGTAAAAACAATAGAGTAGGGTCTCCAACCTAAAAATCACCTCACACAGCTATCCACACCACACAAACACCCTACAATAGTCCAGTCTAAAGAAGGGTATACCAAGCATACCTGGGCTTCGGTGAAAATATTTAAAAAGCACATAACACCAGTCTAAAGCTCTGCACAAGCCCGATCCACTCAAAACTATCAAATTAGGTATCAAAAATTCAAATTACGAAGAATGATACCCATATTTCTAAGTGCAATCTGGGTTGAAAATCGGGCCTAAAATGGGCCCGTAGGCCTTACAGGCCATACAAATAAACTAAAAATATTAACACGAAGGCATCAACTCAAGGAACTCGTGGTTCAAAAATGAGCTCAATTGGACCTCTAAAAGGTCCTTAATTGGTCGGGGAAAGTTTATGTCACCATGAACAAACAGACGAATTAAAGAGAGGAAATACGTACCTGAAGGTGAATGCAAGACCGTACGGAGTAAAACTAGCTCAACCCACTAATTACAACCCAAAACTAGTTGAAAATAAAGGAATTGACAAGCTATATCATAATGCCATCAATGGTGGAAATTACCATTGCATAGGAAATTCAAGAAGGGAACTTACCTACAATGGAGGGGAAATATTACGAATCGAGGACCAATTTCCCAATAATTTTCTATGATTTATAGAACTTAGAAGTGATTTAGAGAGAGTTATGAGGGAGAAAGAGATGGATAATAACTTCTGAATCCAAAGTTAGAAAATATATCTGCCAGGTATGTTGTTCCTCGCGATAGCGTGACATGGCGTTGCGATTGCGAGGGTGGAATTTGTTTTCCATTGCAATAATGAAGCTCACAATCGCAAGGAAGAAGGAAACTGATGGAGGCAATAGTTTGAAAAAGTTCCATGATCGCGATAGAGGACAAAGCTGACCTTCATGATCACATGACTCCTCTTCGCGATTTCCTTTACTAGATGCTAGTTTTTGAAAATAAAACTAACTATAACAAAATACTTTGAACACCCCTAGGAATGTGTTCGGAGTCCGATACATGCAAACCAAATATGCATGCATGCATACCTAAAATGATGCTTCATACCAATTAGAAATATTGAAATGACCATACTTGATCATTTAAGCCAAAATATCCCCCAACCAAACTAAAGCAAAAAAGCTAAAAACTAACTTCTCATGTGGGACCCCAAATGCTCTCTAACAACTTGAGAAGCACACCAAGACCTAACTAGAATAAATTCACAATTACAGAGCTGATGGAAGTATCAGAATTTTAAGCCGACACTCTAATCATCAAAAGCCTACCAGGCTCTAAAATGAACTCCATCTAAACTGAATTCCCATAAAACAACTCAAAAGCAAAATGAAAACCTTGAGACACAAACTAAAGGTCCAACTAGACCAAATTCGACATTCTAAAGCTTACAACACTGTCGGAATCCAATGACAAGAACGCTTACTAAGAACTCACTCTCAAGCTCCACTAGCTCAAGGTTAAGCTTTTAAAACAGGAAAACTAAGATAACAGGCTATAGAACTACCTGGGAACCTAACTAATGGTCCCAGAAAGTCATAAATGACTTGGGGCAGCTAAAAGAAAGCTCTAAGCATAGGAGAAGCTGAAAGGGAAGTAAATGACCACGTGGGTCATTACAACATCCACCACTAAACAAGACTTTCATCCTCTAAAGTTAAGTAAAGAGTAGTATCTGAAGTCCCAAACATATGTGGATACTGTGCTCGCATATTAGACTCTGTCTCCCAAGTAGCTTCCTTAACTGGTTGATATACCCAACGAACCTTAGATATGAGCTACCTCATATCCTTGTATATAACTACCTCTATCTCCTCAAAATAAGTCAACTTTTATCTATTTGAACTAACTCTCGGTGAAGCACATGGGACGGGTCAGGCACATACTGCTAAAGCATAGATACATGAAATATCAGATGAACAACAATTAACTTTGGAGGTAGGTCAAGTCTGTAGGTAACATCTCAAACACTCTGAGTGATACCATAAGGTCCAATAAATCGGTGGCTAAGATTACCCCCGCCTACCAAATCTCATATCCCCCTTCATGGGCGACACCTGGAGAAAGACCCAGGAGCCAATACTAAACTCTAGGGGGCAAAGCCTATGGTCTGCATAGGAATTCTACCTACTCTGCACTTTTCGAAGTCAGTCCTAAATAACTCTGACCCTGTCCACGGTATCTTGAAATCAATCAAAACTTTAGGGTGAAGCCTTTATGCAACAAAACCAACCAACGGGCAATCTGCAACATCTACCATACATGGCCTTAAATGGCATTTGAATGCTGGTATGATAACTGTTATTATACTAGAACTCCACTAAAGCATAGCGTATATCCTATCTACCTCCTAAATTAAAGGCACAGGCCTGTAGTATATCCTGAAGCACTTGAATAGTCCTCTCGAACTGCCTATCGGTTTGGGGGTGAAATGATGTGCTCAAGGCAACCTCTGTACCTATATCCCTCTATACTGACCTCCAAAACCACAAGGTAAACTGTGTCCCCTATCATATATAATAGAAACTAGCATCCCTTGAAGTCTAACACCCTCGTGAACATAAAACACAGCTATGACCTAAGAACCCCAAGACAAATATGTCAGAAGGAAGTGAGCTAACTTGGTCAATCGATCAACGCTGACCTAAATGCAATCATGGCCTCTATATGTTCGGGAAAGGCCTAAAATGAAATCCATAGTAATCCGCTCCCACTCCACTCAAGAATAGGAAGTCTCTGAAGCTCACTGCTTGGCCTCTAATGCTCAACCTTTACCTACTAACAGTTCAAACACCGAGAAATAAAAGATGCTATACACCTTCTCATACCCCACCACCAGTAATGCTACTTCAAATCACGATACATCCCAGTAGTACCTGGATGTATAGAGTACCTGCAGCAATGAGCCTCATGCAACAGAGTATGAATCAACCCTAACTCTTGGAACAACCAGGCAACCATGAACCCACAACACACCATTAGAATCCATCGTGGCCCAACTGAACTCATACTTGAAAACCCTCTCTCTTGTTTGAACTAAATGGGGATACTCGTACTAGTGCTTCTGAATTTGATTGAATAAGGATGACATAGCCTTAACATGTGAAACAACCCACTCGGTTACAGAAATATCCAATCTAACTAGCATATTGGACAAGGAATAAATGTCCCAGGCCAATGGCCTATCTGAAAAGGAAATAGAAGCTAGGCTACCAATACTCACTGCCTTTTGGCTCATGGCATCTGCAGCCACATTAACCTTGCCTGGGTAATATAGAATACTCAAATCATAGTTCTTCAGGAGCTCAACCTACCTCCGTTGCCTCAGGTTAATCTCCTTCTAACTCAAGATATACTGCAAACTGCGGTGATCCACATAAATCCACAATGAATGTCATATAGATATTGCCTCCATATTTTAAGCACAAAGACCACCACTGCCCACTCTATGCCATGGGTGGGGTAGTTTCCCTGATAATCCTTCAGCTATCTCAAAACATACGCTATAACATGACCTTGCTACATTAGAACATAGCCTAACCTAATACCTAAAACATCACATTAAGCTGCATAGGGGCGACTCTCAACTTGTAAGGAAAGAATCAGGGTGGTAGTCAGTAACTCTTTTAACCTCAGAAATCTAAACTCACAGTTTGCTGACCACTGGAGGGGAATGTCCTTCTGCGTTAGTCTAGTCAAAGAGGCTACAATAGATAAAAAAACTCTAGATAAACCGGTAATAATTCCCAGCTAACCCAAGGAAACTATAAATCTCTGTAGGAGTGGTAGGGCGAGGCATATTACACACTGTGGCCACCTTGGCAAGATCAACACTAATACTAGCACTCGATACCATATGTCCTAGAAAAGAAACAGATTCAAACCAGAAATAGCACTTCAAGTGCTGTGTATAGAGTCTCTCAGTCCTCAAGGTATGGAGCACTACCCTTAGGTTCTCCTCGTGCTCTGCCTGACTCTACGAGTAAACCAACATGTCATTAATAAAACTGATCACAAAAGAGTCTAAATAGGGCCTGAATACTCGGTTTATTAAATACATAAAGGCTAAGGGGAAATTACTCAGCCTAATCGACATTAATAGAAACTCATAGTGTCCATATTTTGTCTGAAAGTATGTCTTTGGGACATCCTCATCCTGAATCCTCAGCTGATGATAGATGGATCTTAAATAAATCTTAGAGAACACTCTGACAACTTGTAATTGGTTAAATAATTCATCAGTACACGGTAGAGGATACTTATTCTTAATAGTCAACTTGTTCAGCTGCCTATAATCAATGTAAATATGTACCAATCCATCCTTCTTCTTCACAAACAACACTGAGGCACCTCAACGCAATACACTAGGATGGATGAAGCTTCTATTAAGAAAGTCTTGTAGCTTAATTCTCAACTCAAGAAGCTTTATTAGGACATACGGTTTGAGGAAATAGAAATGTCCCTAGTGCCCAGCTCAACCTCAATAACAAATTGAGATCATGCTCGGGTGCCAGGTAGATTAGCAAAAAACACATCCAAGAACTCAAAAACCACTAACATAGACATAAGAGAGGGAGAATCAGGACAAACATGTCTAACATTGGGCAAGTAAGCATGAAAACCTCTGCTAATAAGCCTATGGTCCTAACAATAAGAGGTAACCTAAAACTAGTAGTGCCTAGTGGGCTCGCAACATACCACCAGGGGTACACCAAGCACGGATAAAAGCAATCTTGGACCGCACAATGAGGGATAGCCAATCAATGCCCAGAATCAAATCAAAGTCTAACATATCTAGCTTGATCAAGTCGGTTCGAGTGTCATAATTCTAAATTGTCACCATACATGACCTATATACCCTGTACACCACTATGGTCTCTCCTACGTGGGTAGACACACTTAGGGGCATATATAATATCTAAACAAAAACACCTAAATGAGAAAAAGAATATATAGATACATATGATATTGTGGATTCAAGATCAAAAAAGGTCAAGGATGAGTTCCACCAAACAAGTAACATACCGGTGAAAAAAACATCTGATGCCTCAGCATCAAATCTATCTAGAATAGCATATAACTGATGACGTCCCCCACCCTGCTACTGCTTACCATATATACCTCTTGCTCCCCCTCCTTATCCTCCTCTTCTGGCTCCGCGAGTGGATAGTTGTTCACCTCTAGCCAGTGGCACTGTTTATAGTGGTTGGGCGGCAAGACTGTGGTCTGTGTAGCCCTACACCTAGGTCAATCCCTGGAAAAGTGGCCCCTATCCTCACAATCAAAGAAAACCTCTACATATTGAGCTATGGTAAACATAGTATTCTCTAGCATAATGACCCACCTCTCTTCATTCAAAACATCCACCTTGCCTCGGGACTGACTGCAAACCCTGAACCTAGTCTCGTAAACCTGAAGTTGGGCCCTGACGGGCTGGATACTCTGTCCTCTATTAGAAGTTATAATGAAGACTAGTACTGGTGACTGTCATGACCTCTCTTGACACAAACTCTAGCTCCTGACCTAGAACCCGAATAGCTTCCCTAATGGCACTGTGTCTTCTCGTTGCCCTCTTGGGCCTGGCAACTAGAACCTCCATATTACAGGCATGGTCGACAACATCTAGGAAGGACTTACTCAAAATCAGAATAAAATCTACCTTAACTCAAATATACAACCTCAAACCTAAGCAAAGCAGTGAATCTTCTCCTCTTTTGTAGGCAATAACTCACTTGCATGTCTAAAAAACTCAATGAATCGGGCCTCGTACTCTGAAACTGTCATAGTACCCTATTGTAGACTTGATAACTAAGCCCATAACAACTCCTATGTACTCCCACGAATGTACTTAACCATAAAGGCCTCTCTAAATTGTACCAAAGAAAATGAGGCTAAACCAGATGGCCGATGATCTCTGTACACCTTCCACCAGTGACTAGCGACACCCTCAAGAAAATAAGCAGTAAATTTAACCCCAGGTGTTTCCAACAACTCTAAGGTTCTCAAACACTCCTTAAGGAAGCAATTAACTCATGGAGGTCCTACCCCTCTATTCTAGAGAACCTAGAAAGTGTGATCCGCAGGAAGTGCTCCAGCGTCTTCCTTACCTCTGAGTATGGTATTATAGGAGCTGGTACTAATGTAGATGCAGTAGTAGCTTGATCTAGCATGGTAGGTGATGGAAGTGCTATTGGGGCTATAACTATTGGATGAGGTGGTATATCCTGTGCCACCCCTTAGGCGGACGACTGTGGCACATACGTCAGTGCCCCACTGAGCATCTATCATAACAAGTCCCTAAAAGCGGAATGTGATGGCTGCGTGAACTCTAATTGGAGTTCCAGAGATTTCTGCAACTAAACAGTGTCTATAGGGGTAACATTTGGTTGAAAATCCCTTACTACCACTCCTAATATGACGGGGAAGGGTCTCGATCGACAGACGCAACTCGGGTATGCGCCGTCGGCCAAAGAGTGAAGCTAAGGTGAGTTTTTCAAAAATGGTAAAAATATCAATGCACAAAAAGAATCAAGGGATCAAATTCCTAGGGTACCCTATATCCTCCAAAAATTTGGATACGGACGTCTATGTACCGATCGGTAGGATTTTATTAGGTACTTGTTCTAATACCAAGGAGAAAGGTGAATATAGACTCTAATACCACTCTGTCACGACCCAGAATTGGGTTATGATGGCCTCTACAACCCGCCATAGACAAGCTTGTACGTACAACACCGAGCTACATGCAATGGGCCATAACCACTTAAAGGCTACCAACAGGAAGTAAAATAACAAAAAAGAAACCAACAACAGAAGGAGATATATATACAAACCTATCCCAAAACCAGGTGTCAATAGCATACGAAGCTACAAAATGGAGTATACAAAAGAGATATATATAGACATACAAGATCCTATAAAAGTAGTACTACACTAGGCCTACTATGAAAAAATAAAGCAGGCTACAATAGCTAGAAGACACGATTAGGTTGAATACTAAAGCTTACCATAGTTCCATTGTACAACAATTTACTCAGCACGATCACGTCGTCTTCAAAAAACCATACTGGTATTTGCACTACAAACATAGTGCAGTATAAGTACCAAAACACGGGTACCTATTAGGCTACATAGGTTGAAGAGGCTAAAGTAAAGTGCAAGTAAAGTAACAACAAGGAAAGCAAAAAATAGGTAAATAGAAGTAGGTAAGAAACATGAAACTAACTATGCATCTAGAGTTGGTAAGAGGTTCAGAGGCTAACTAAAAATAATAGAAAGGGAAGTATTAGATCTAAGCAAGTAAGTCTACACACAGCTGTCGCATAAGAACATCTAACTATTGCATAGTACCGAGAAATGAACCATAGAAAATGTACCTGAACTCAAGATGAGTTTATTAATTGTAAGATAATTTTATGAGTGCGAAACATACTAGAAGGGGGAGGGGTTGAATAGTGTGTTAGGAATTTCAAAACTTTTTGCGGAATTTAAGTGGCTAAGAAGAAAGCTGTAAATAACACAAGGGTTTAGAGTGGTTCGGCCAACACATGCCTACATCC